>CATIWC010001284.1:0-304518 GCA_948472305.1 Vicia faba
ACAACTCTGTAACTAGAATGAAAATATTCAAGTAAACTTTTGATTTTGAAAGGTACAATATCTGTGAGATTTCATTAAAAACAAAATTTTTATTCTTCCATTTCATAAATATGAAGGGGTGAATAAACCAATGTCTTTTTTATACTGTAGAAGATAATAAAATGTGCAAAACTGTATGAAAGTTTAGTACCTTATTATTAGATTCTTAGCACTAGTGAGTATTTTTTAGAATCAAACGAAATCCAAATATAATGCATAGTGTATAATTAGACTTCTTTAGTTCCGACTAATACGAATCATAAATTCAATGATAATGTATTTGAGTATCAGACTTCTAATGATACTACAAGTAATTCGTCTACTCAATATAACCATAATTTATGCTCAGAAATATTATAGTTATCATGGAAATTAGTATCAAACATTCAACTTCAAGAAAAAAAAATAAAGTGTTTTTTGTGGACATGATATGCTATTTAACTTGATTTTAATTAGTTATTAGAAACTTGTTAATTGAACCAAAATGACTATATTATATCAAGAGTTTGAGTTACCTAATAATGTTTGAAGAAATATTTCAAAAATGATTTATTCATAAAATAGACGATCTCAAAAATTTGGCTAAAATTTAAAAAATAACACGATTAACAAAATTCTTGAATTTATAAACGGTTGTTGGCAATCAAAAGCAACTAAAGTTTAAAATTTTAAATAATCCTGATCTAGAAACTTGAGTGCTATAGTATATTATTGTGAAAAATGATAGCAAGACATAGTATAAACCTATTTTTAATTACTAAGAAACTTTGAAGATATAATCGGAGATATTGAAATTGATTATAAACTGTTATTCTTCATTTTTTCTTTGAAACAATATTATAAGTCTTACAGAATAACAAATAACTTCTCTCATCCTAATTAGAATTTGTATTGTGTAATGATAAAAGACTAGTATGTTATTTATAAGAAAAACTAACACACTAAACTAATGAGCTTTTACACACAGACCCATTACACAAGCTAACTTAGAGAACAAACTAACTTAAACAATTTGGCATAATAGACATGCCCAATTCGATATGCTAATAATTCTAGCATTTCGACTAATGCATGTTAGACCAACTTCGACTACAACATGCATTATTTCTAAAACAACATGCCAATAAGCTTCAACCTCATGATTAAATCTTTTCAGACCAAAAGCTACCCCTTCGACTATACAAGAGTTCGATCCAATATCTCACAAATCTCCACCTTGGAATAAACTATATTGCATCAAGAGAACAAACTAGCTTTCTTCATGCAGTTTTATCAATTTCATACAATGGAAAAACTTGTAACTTGACAATGTCTTGGTGATCATATCAGCAACATTGTGATCTGTCAAAACCTTCAGCACTTGGACTTCTCCATGCTCGATTACTCCTTTGAAAAAATGCATCCTCACATCGATGTGCTTGATTTTCTCATGATAGGATGAGTTTTTTGACAGGTATATTGCACTTTGACCATCACATATAATAGTGATAATTCGACCTTGAAGTTTCAGCTCCTTAGCAAAACCATCAAGCCACAATGCTTCTTTCACAACTTCAGCGAGGGAAATATATTCTGCTTCAGTGGTTGATAAGGTGAAAAACTTCATAAGCGTCGCTTTTCAACTAATTGATGTGTCAAACATAGTGAAAACATATTCAGATAATAGATTTTTTGGAATCTATACAACCTGCATAATCAGAGTCGACACATCCTTTGATTTTTGGCTTGCTATTATCACTAAAGGTTACACCATAAATTAAGAATCTGTTCAAAGACCCATTTATGTATCTTAGAATCCACTTTAATGCTTGTCAGTGAGCCTTTCCAGGATTCTTCATGTACTTGCTTACAAGACTCATTGCATATGCTATGTCGGATCTAGTACATACCATACCATACATCAAAGAACCTACTATGTTAGCACATGAATTCTATTCATATAAGCTCTTTCGACCTCAGTATTGGGACACTGATCTATACTCAGTTTGAATTGAGGGTTTTTCAAAGTCACAACAGGCTTTGAATTCGACATACCAAACTTGTCAGGAACCTTTCGTAGGTATGTCTCTTGAGGTAAGCATAATTTCGACTGCTTTTTTACCTCTTCTGATGTCAATCCCAAGGATCCTGGATACAACTCCCAGATCCTTCATATTGAACTCCTTATTGAGTTCATCCTTCACCTTCATTACATCCTCAACATTGTTGCTTGCTATGAGAATATCATCCACATAAAATATAAAAAAATAACATATGTATTTCCAGGTCAAAATCTGAAGTAAACACAATGGTCGAACTGACTTATAATGAAACTTATGTGTGCCATAAACTTGTTGAATCTCCTATTCCACTACCGAGGAGATTGTTTCAGTCCATATAGAGATCTATCCAGCTTGCACACATAATCTGCCTTCCCCTTTTCTGCATACCCTTCAGGTTGCCTCATCAGAATTGTTTCATCTATATCATCATACAAGAAAGCAATCTTCACATCCATTTGTTCCAATTCTAGGTCGAATTGTTCCACCATGGAAAGTAATATTCGAATGGACACGTGATTCATAATAGGAGAGAACACATCATTGAAGTCAACACCTTCTTTCTAAGTGAAAACCCTTGTGACAAATCATGCCCTGTATCTCTTCAAAGTCACTCCTTTGATTCCTTCCTAAACTTTGACAATCCACTTACAACTGACTAACCTGGGTTCAGTAGGTTTCTTGATTAATTTCCAAGTGTGTGTATCTTGAAGAGATTTCATCTCATCATCCATGGTATTCAGCCATTTAGTCTTATTTCGATTCCTCATAACTTCCTTATAGTCTCCAGGTTCTTCATCTAGAACCTCACTCGTAGAGATTAAGGCATAAGCTATGAGATATGCATACCCAAGTCTTTGAGGTGGATTGATGAATCTTCTAGGCCTATCTCTTGCCAACACGTTTGACAATTTCCTCAACTTCCTCAGTATCTTCAGCATCTTATGCTTCTTCTTTGACTTAATCTGGAATATGCAATTCAGCATCGACATGCTCCACCTCAACAATAATCTCTTCCTGTTCCATCTTTTTTCCAGATATCTGTGCACTTCTACAAATGCCATCAATTTTTTTAAAAGCCACCTCAGCTTCATTAAAAACTACATCTTGACTGATGATACACCTTCTGTGACCTAGCTCTAGGCACCATAGCCTATAATCTTTGACTCTTTCAAAGTATCACATGAACATGTATCTCAGAGCTTACCTAATGTGATCATAGGCTACACAACCAAATACTCTAAGTTTGTCAAGATCTGTCCTGACCAAACTTCTTCAGGTGTCTTCATATCTAACACAATGAAAGGACATCTGTTTATCAGATATGTTGATATCAAAACAACCTCTACCCAAAACACCTTCTTTAACCCAACATTAGTCATCATGCATCTAACTCTTACCAAAATGGTTTGATTAAACCTTTCATCCAGACCATTTTGTTAGGGAGTACCCACAGTAGTTCTGTCCTTGCAATACCAGAGGCTTCACAAAAACTATTGAATGCCTCATTGTAAAATTTAAGGCCATTGTTGGTTCTCAACCACTTGACTTTTCTACCAGTTTGATTTTCGACCAGAGTCTTCCAACTTTTGAAATTCTCAAAAGTTTCATCCTTAGTCTTCTAGATGAATACCCATAACTTTATGGAATAATCATCAACTTTGGATAGAAAATACCTTACTTCTGAATATGATGGACACCTTGTAAACCCCTAAAGACCATCATGAATGTAATCAAGGGATCCATGTGTTCTTTGTTTGCCTTTATTGAACTTCACTCTAAAAGATTTTCCAAGTACACATGGTTCACAAAAATTCAGCTTTTCGACTTTGTCTCCACCAAGTAGATTTTGTTTCCCCAATTCGACCAGACCTCTTTCACTGATATGACCTAGTCCCATGTGCCAAATTTCTATCTTCGACAAAAGTTTCATGGATGCAACATCTGCAGAACCACTTATAACTTCAGGCTCAAGGGTGTACAAACCTTGTTTCTTCATGCCTCTCCAGACTTCCTTTTACCCCTTCACGACTCTTAGGATACTTTTCTCCCATTGGAAAACATATCTTTTCTTGTCGAATTTACCAAGAGAAATTAAATTCTTTTCAAATCACGTTCATACTTGACATCAGTCAACAACCTTATTGACCCATCATGAAGCTTGAATATCGCAAATCCAACACCTAAAATCTTGCATGCTTTGTTGTTCCCCAATAATATAGATCCATCATCTTCATCACATAGTTCCTCAAACAAGTCTTCTTTTGGAGTCATGTGCCAAGTGCAACCTGAATCCATAACCCACTATTTGCTTGAGTCGCCGCTTGAAACCACAAGAACATCAGATGAGTCGAAATCATCTTGAACAACAACTGCATTACCGTTATCCTTACCTCTGTGATCTTTCAAGCGTTCAGACAACACTTTTCTTGCATGACCCTCCTTCTTACAATGATAACATCGAATTCCAAATGCATCACCACTATAAGACTTCTTCTTACTTTTACCTTTTTTCTTGTTGAACTTGCCATCTTTCTTTGTGAATCTCGCCTTAATCGACAAGCCTTCACCAATTAAAGATGGATTATGCTCCTTTCGTTTGTTCAGATCCTTATGGTACAAGGCTGATTGAACTTTTTCAAAGGTCAACGACTCTATTCTATACAAGAGAGTTTCTTTAAAGTGAGCATGTTTTCTGGGTAAATCACACAACAGTAACATCGCTTGATCTTCATCCTCGATTTTGACATTGGTATTTTCAAAATCAAGAATCAGCTTGTTGAACATATCCAACTGATTATATAAGACTTGGCATTCATTCATCTTGAATGAATATAGAGCTTGCTTCGGATAAAGGTGATTGACCAATGATTTGGTCATGTATAAACTTTTGAGTTTCTCATATAGACGCGTTGTCGTCTCCTTCAAAACCTGTCGAAGAACCTTATCACCAAGGCTTAATAAGACGGTGTTGTGGGATTTCTCTACCATAGCCATTTTTTATTTATCCTTTAACGTAATGTCCATGGTTGCGGCTCCCTTCCACGCTTCTAAACAACCATACTTAACCAGTAGGGATTTTATCTTCAAGCACCTTAAATCGAAATGATTCACTCTATCGAACTTTTCAATCTCATACTTTGTTGACAACATCATCTCCATGCTCACCGCACCAATTTTTTGTGGAAAACAATACCAAGAACAGAGTATAAACGGATTCTTGATTACCAAGAAACCTTGAAGATGAAAACAGAGACAATGAAATTGGTTATAAACTGCTATTCTTTACTTTCTCTTTGAAACAAGATTACAAATGTTACAGAATAACAAATAACCTCTCTCACCCTAATTCAGATTTGCATTATGCAATGATGAGAGACTAATGTGTTATTTATAAGAAAAACTAACACACTAAACTAATAGGATTTTACACACAGACCCATTACACAAGCTAACTTAGGGGACAAGTAAACTTAAACAATTTGGCATATCAGACAGGCCCAATTCGACATGCTAACAAACCTAGCATTTTGACTAATGCATGTTAGAACAACTTCGACTATAACACACACTATTTTGACAAGAGTATGCGAACAAGCTTCAATCTTATGCTTAAATCCTGTCAGACCAGAGGCTACCTCTTCGACCATACTAGAGTTCGATCCAATATCTTGTTGAAATATTAAAATAGATTATATTATATTTGATTAGATTTAATATTTAAATATAATCCAAGTTATGTTAGTGCAAGCCCAATTAGGGTTGTATATAAATAGTCATAGCATGTATCCTTATTTTGTACAATTCATTAAGTGAAAAATATAATCCTTATTTCCTTTATTATTATCTCTTTCTCTCCTCACTAAAAGTTCCTCACAGACTAACAAATTGGTATCGAGAACTTCTGGTTATTGTTCTTGATCGAGTTTTCAAGAACTTCACATCAGAGACCGTGTTTCTATGGCAAGTGAACCAACCATTGCGAAGATGGCTAGTTATAAGGGCGTTCTGAATTCTCTTTCAATGCTTGATGGTAAAAATTAAATCCAATGGAAAAAACATATGCAGTCATTTTTTGGCTTCCGTGAAACCCTAGAAGTAGTTACCGATGATGTTCCTGCATTGGCTGCAAATGCAACCGATGAAGAAAGATTGCAAGGCTTCTTATTGCATTCAGGCGGCAGTCGAAGTTGCTAACTTAGAAAATATTTCTCATGCTGAAATGGAGAAGGAGGAATGGGATATTATGGTGAAGTATTACAAAGGAGGTGAGAAGGTCAATGTTGTCAAGTTACAAACCTTGCATCGATAATATGAGTTATTGTCGATGGGAGAAGACGAAAGAGTTACAGAATATGTATTGAAGGTTCAGAAACTCATTCATCTCGTGAAGGGTTGTGGTGAAACCAGGCTCTGATACCAATTTGCTAGTGCATGAGGCACTTTTAGTGAGGAGATAAAGATAGAATAATAAAGGAAATAAGGATTCTATTATTCACTTAATGAATTGTACAAAATAAGGATACATACTATGACTATTTATATACAACCCTAATTGGGCTTAGGCTAACACAACTTGGATTATATTTAAATATTAAATCTTATCAAATCTAATCAAATCTAATCTAATCTATACAGACACTCTAAAGAAAAGGAGTTCAAAAGATTGTTGAAAGAAAAGGAGTTCAAGACTCTATATAGGCACTGCAAGCTCAGTCGTGGAAAAGGAGTGGTGGTTCCAATAAGTTCAAAGGAAATGTCGACAAGATTTGGGGAAAGAAGTTTTGGTCAAACCCTTACAAGCATCAGGTCAAAGACAGAGCATCTGAATCCTCGAAAAGAGGAGGAGGAAATTATAGAAAGGACAAAGAAGATAAAAAGGCGTGTGTTGTACCCCAAAACCTGCCCTCTCATTTTACTCAAAACATACTCCTAGAGGTCCCCAATTTCTCAAGGATGCCCAAGAATTAGCCAGACAAATTCTCTCCTAAGGCAATGAACCTTCAACTAGGGTTTCCACTTTTATCAAGATATGTGAAATACAAAGGTCTCAAATCTTTTACATGGTCCTAATATGTTCTCAAGATCATCCATGTCAAGTTTCATGCCTTGCACAAGAAGTTTGCTCGGTCAACTGCTCAAATGCCTAAAAATCAACTGTACTAGGTCAAAAGTCAACTGTGACCCTCATGCAGTCAAAATTCAAGATTTTGGTCAACATCAACATTTTGAAGTAACATTCGTCATTTGATCAAGGGTTGATCATGATTCATCAAGGAATGCCCCAAATTCATCAAAACTCAAAAGTTGCTAAGTTAGGGTTTCTATAGGAAAAGTCAACCAAACTTTGACCAGGCATAACTTTCTCATATTTTATCAGAAATTTCCCATCCAAGGCTCATTTTGAAGAGGGTTCAATTCCATACAACTCATCTTCATCCCTCAAGTTCAAGAAATGCACTCATGAAAAGATATAAATTCAGACATTATAGGTCATTTTCAAAAGTCAACAAAAACACCTTTTGGGTCAAAGCTTGTTACATGAACATGGAAGATCCAATTGAGATTAAACCAAAAAGGTTGTTTATGGGACATCTTAATCTTTCCAAAAAGTCTAAGAACACCCTCTTAGGGTCAAAATTGAAGGAGATATGCATTGTCAAAGTTGGCCATTTTTGGAAATTTGCACAAATTCAACAATGCCCCAAAATTGCATTTTTTTTCCAAATGGACCTAACTTTTCAAGATTGAATCTCATTCCTAACGTGGTTCACGACCCATAAACCATTCCATTCCTTTCTTATTTATTTATTTAATTTATTTTGATTTTATTTATTTAAAATTCAAATAAAATCAAAATAAATAAAATTAATGGGATGAGATTTTTTTTGCATTGAATTAGAAGATCGTGCTTGCTGTCACAAAGCTAAACAAAATCGTGCAAAATAAAAAACAAGAAGAAATCTCCTAGTTTGGAAAGTTTGGAAGCAATTTTCAAAGGTTATCAAATCTTGGATTTTTTTCCTAAACTTAGCACCCTAATTTGATTCACATACTTATACACAAGTAATCTCAACCCTAAGAACAAGAATTCAGACGCGCAACTTGCCTCAAGGAGTCAAACAAAGTTCCAAATTTTTAAAGAAAAGTGCAGATCAGATCCTTCTATACAGGCCAATTCAAGGAGTTTTGGAGCATCAGTGATCATACACGAAGGTCCTTAAAGCTTTTCCAGTCGCTATCCAAGCTTGCAGCCTTAGTAATCTCCAAATACAGATCACGGTTTGCACCCTGGTAACTTAAATTAATTTTCTTGTTTTTACATGTTTTAAATCGAATTTGATTGCATAACGTGTTTATAATCATGATTGGAATCTGTTTAAAGGCCTGGATTTGAGTTTTAGTGCAGGAACGAACTTACACCATTGTTAGGGTTTGAAAGCTCAAAACTGGGGCTTCTTTTTCTAGGACAAATTGAGGGGGATTATGGGTACTACTGGACTCGGGACAAAATTCCTGATTGATCCCTAACATTGGTTTTGATTTATATTGCTTGTATCATATTTTTGAATAATGCAGGGCTTTAGTTACGAAAAAAATCCGTCACTACAGCCTATAGTGACGGAAAACTACTGTAGGTAAAGTCCATCGTCTAAAATAATGGATAAGTGAAGAAGGTGATGGCATGGTGTTCATGGATTGGTTCATTCAAACAGAGGGGACCCACCAGGAAGCGCGCGTGTGGTAAGCTAGGCATAACACTTTATTTACTTTATGTTTATTTTTTGTTATTATATTAATGAATGGCTGGATAGCGCAGATTGTTAAGGAAGGAAGGTGTAAAGCAAACGTCATGGGTTCGATCCCAGGCGTGTGCTTTTGTGTTTTTTCTTGGTATTTCTTAGCAAATTCCATACGCCACACAACTAAGCGCCTATCATACACCATAGTACCTCATCGTTAGATCATCTCCATCCCAGATCTAACGCCTCAAGCATGCAGGCGCGTGGTGGACCTTCTTGGCCAGCGTCTCACTGGATCAAACGTCAGATTTGGGCCAGCTATGCTGGGCCTGGAAATTTCAAACAATGCACCTCCATAATTGCTTTCGCACCAGGCCCAATCTAATTTTTCACTTTTTAATTTCTTATTTATTTTTAATTATTTGTTTAATTACTTTTACAAAAAAAACAAAATCATTTTTTTTATTAAATCATAAAAACCACAAAATATTAGAATTAGGTTTTTTTCACTAAGTTTAATTTTATTAATTAAGTAGATTAATTTAATTTAGGGTAAGTTGGTTTATTTTCATAATTAAAATTAATTATACAAATTAGGTTTAATGCATAAATATTTTATTTTCTTAAATAAAAATACAAAAATATTTCCTTTAATTAATTAGATTCATTAGGATATTTAATTCCCGTGTTCTTCCTCGCGCGCGTTTTATTTATTTATTTTTCCAATTATTGTAACTGCCAAGGGTTGTAATAGTTTTTTTAATTAGGTTTTATTACTATTTTTACTTATTATTTTCCCCCTATTTTGGCTATGTAACCCCCTCCCCAAGGCTTTGTAATCGCGTAGATTTACTTTTTCGCTTTTAATTTCCGCAACTATAAACTGTCTAGATGTATGGATAATAGGCTTGCATGCAAAAGACAAGTGAAATTAAAATAGTAGAAAACCCTAATTATGCAAAGATAATCAACTGAAATCAAACACTTGCACATGCTCACTCCTAGGGTATATCCCCACTCCGGTTTCCTTTGGTAAACAGTCATGAAGTATAGGGAATTTTAGTGGTCGCCCTCTAGTCCCAAAAGATAAAAAAGGACCCATTCGAATGTTGCCTCAGAAAGATATTTAAGACTCTAGGGTAACTACTAAGGTTTCCTAACCATTTCTTTTGTGACCGTAATTGTCCCTTCAAATGTCCTTTAAACTCCAACGATGGGGCTACCTACTCCTTAATAGTAGGATAACATTGTCTAAAGGAAACGAGAAAACGAACAATCTTTTTCAAGTAGGTAGAAACTCTTAAGTACTTACTCAAAACAACAAAAACTCTTTCACACAAACACTTTCAAAAACAGTTTTCAAAAACAACTTTGTCACACTCTTGAGGACAGATACAAGGGTTACCATGAAGTTAAACAAAAACTTTTCAAAACATACACATGCAATTTCAAAATGAGCAAGTACCTAAGAGCCCATGGAAAACCATGGATAGAAAGGGTGCCAACACCTTCCCTTTCTATAATCTACCCCCCGTACTCAGAAAAATCTCGAAAAAGATTTTTTCTGTTCTTTTGCCTTTTCCTTTGTTGGATGAAATAAAAGTCAGTGGCAACTTTTTCTTATTGCAATATTTGCAAACATAAAACGCAAACCAGTATTAAAAGTCAGTTCTGCCACCGTATCACAAAACTGACGACTCTGCTGAGGAATCAATATAAAGTGGGGTATACCTTATGATCTAGGTCATTTTTTTCTTTCTTGTTTACTTTGTCTGCTTTATCTTTAAGGGTTTTGTTTGGGCATTGTTAAAGATTATACACCTGGACCTGGGGGCACTTATTAGGTAAACAACAATAGATTGTGGAGATTGTACGACGTAGACCGGTATGGTTTAAGCGATGGCTGTGTTAGTGTGACACTTTGGTTGGTACCGGTATTCTTCGTGTGGAAACAAGGAGAATACGGGACCGCCACATGGTGTCGTGAAGCAATAATGGACTTTAGAACCTTAGTTGAACAAAATTGGCCATTAGAAAGTAGTGAGATAGTCGGCCTCAGTATAAAGCTGAGGGTTGGTTGATACTCGATGCTACACTCATTGAGATAAGACTTTCGGGATATTTCAGTCGCAAGAAAAGATTGCCTGAGCTGAAACAATGCCCGATAAAGGATGATCAGTGATATTAAGAATCCTTAGAACCCGATTACTTTTCTAAGACAGGTTTGAAACCAACTAAACTTCAAGAGGGTACTGACCGTTAACCCCATGCAAACCTTTGAACCTAAGGTCTATTGCGTGCTTTGCTTGTGTGTGATTTACTCCGTTTGAATATAACATCATGCCTCATAACAAGCATCCATTCTCATTACACTAACCATTTGAAGGACCAAGGGAATTTATATTTGTTCTGTTTTGCAGATCATGGCTTCCACTCGTAGAAACACTATATGAATCTGCTTTATGAGAATACCTCTCTAACTCAAGGAGCTAGTATCAAGGGTTCCTGAAACTTCTTCATTCACTAAGAGACATGGTCGACTTCTCAACCTGGTTACTTCGAGCTTTGATGAAAAGATGATGTGGGTACTCTTTCAGTTCTTTGATCCCAAGCACCACTGCTTCACCTTTCCAGACTATCAGTTGGTGCCTACCATGGAAGAGTTCTCTCAGTTATTGGATCTATGTATTCTTGACCAGATGCCTTTCACAGGTTTAGAAGAAGTTCCCAAGACATAGATCATTGCCTTAGCTTTGCATCTGAAACGAGTCGACGTGGTATCTAACTGGGAAACAAGAAGCAGAGTCAAGGGTCTTCTAGCCAAGTTCCTAATAGAGAAGGACCAGCTGTTTGGGAATGATTTGGGCTTTCAGGCTTTTGAGGAGGTTTTGGCCATTCTAATTTATGGGTTAGTACTGTTCCCTAATCCAGAATTGCTCATAGACGTGAATGCTATCAAGATCTTCCTCTCTCACAACCCTGTGCCTACTTTGCTAGGAGATATCTTACATGGTCTCCACACTCGTACTATGAAGAGAAGAGGGGTTCTTATGTGCTGCATGCCATTATTGTCGAGATGGTTTATTTCTCACCTCCCTAAGTCAGTGCTGAAGAATGAAGAAGGTTTGGGTTGGTCGCAAAGGATAATGTCACTTTCTCACACGGATATTCTCTGGTATTCCTGATCTATGGGAGGCATTTCTATTATTGATGTTGCAGGGAGTTCCCTAATGTCCCACTACTTGGCATTAGGGGAGGCATAACTTACAATCCTTGTTTGGCTCTGTGATAGTTTGGTTACGCTCGAAGGGATGGTCCTCATGAGATGCTTATACAACGCATTATGTTTAACTATGAGGATGATGCTCAAGGGTATCGCCAGAGGTTCATACGAGCCTGGGGCATGGTAAACTGTTCTAACTCCAAGACTTTGGGGCCGAAGAATTCCATTCCTATGGAACCTTATCTCCAATGGGTATGAGCTTGTGCTCAGAAACTGATGATGCCGTACATAGCTATCTTGCCAGTGATTGTGGAACCCATTACTAAAGGGGAAATTCCCTACACAGTTCTTCATCCTGATATGCCCACTGATCTTGAAGAATTACAGAGGTCCTGGATTCAGTTGAAGAAGGAGCAAGATACTTTCAGGGACCAGTTCTATGCCCAAGAGAAGAAAGTCTTAGAGCTCACAAAGCAGCTTCATGAGGAAATAAGCCTTAGTGTCTATCTCGGCACGAAGAGGAAGCATCCATGGGAAACTTGATTTTCTTTTAGTTTTTAGAATTTTCAATAGTAACGCCTAAAAGACATTTGTATTTTGAATTCCTACTAATAAAGTCTTTATTTCATTTTGGTTCGCAAATTTAAATTTCCCAAAGTCCTTGAAATCATTGCATACGCATATCATCCATGACATTGCATATACAGGTACCATAACAGGTTTCTCATCTTCTTCGCTGTTTATTTCAGCAATAATGTCTTCTGAACAAAGCATTAAGGATCTTCAGGCACAAAATGCCCTTTGTATGATATGGAGTTGGTTGACATGTTTCTTAGGATGATGTCTGGTCCATTCTTCAATCACTTGATTGGTAGCTCCTCAGCTGGTTTCATTGAGCTGATATTGATTGGAGAAAGGGTAAAAGCTGGGATCCAGAGTGGCAAGACCCTGAAAGACACCTCGGAAAGTACAGTAAGGAAGCCATTCACGGGTAAGAAGGAGGTCAGTGCCATTTATAACTCAAGAGGTCAGAGCTGAGCTGAGCGCCGTCCAACAGTAGGGACTATGATGATACCTAGGCTTGCGGCTACTCAACAACGAAATAATCAACAAAGGGTAGAAAGACCGCAAAGGCAGTTCACCCAGATTAATATGACTTTGACTGAGGTTTTACTCCATCTGTTAAGATCTAACTTGGCAACCTTAAAGGAGGCTCCCAAGAATCCTAATACAACATCTCCTTGGTACAATCCAAACTCTCGGTGTGCTTACCATTCTGAGAGTCCAAGCCACGATACAAATGACTGTTGGGCTCTGAGAAATAAGATACAAGATCTGATTGAAGCCAAGGAGATTGAGTTTGATGCTCCGAAGAAGCCTAATGTCATAATCGCTCCTATGCCCAAGCACAACCGTGGTGTTAATATCGTTGATACTGATCTGTTTGTTACTTCTGTTGATGAGGTTTCCATTCCTCTCATGACTGTCAAGAAGAATTTGTTGCTAGCCGGTTTATTTTCGGGCTGTGGTGAAGGTTGCCACATGTGTTTATCTCTGCCCTCTAGTTGTTATTTGCTGAAAGCAAGTGTTCAACGCCTGATGGACAGCAAAGAGATTTTGTTCGAAAAGACTTCGATTCCGACTGTTCCGCGTGAAGATGTTGCTATCATAACCATTTCGTCCAATCCTTCCAAGGTCTCCTCTAAAAGACCTGTTAGGATTACACCTGCTCCAAGAATCGCTCCGTTGATAATCACTTTTCCTGGTCCTGTACCATACTCCTCGGACAAAGTTGTCCCTTGGAAATATGGTGCCGACGTTTACTATCATGGAATCAAACAGGATTTGAAGACTGGAGAGGCTGATCCCGATGTCAATAACATTGTCGGGACCAGTAAAGTTACTCGAAGTGGAAGGGTTTTCTCTCCCGAGATCTCCCCGAAGACTGTCACTAAGCCTATTGTTATTCCATCTGTTTTTCCTGCTAGTACTTCAGCTACTACTCCCATTCTTACTCCAGTTGTTACCCCTGTCAATGAGTCTTTTGGGACTCAGGGCAAAGAAGCTATAGGTGAGCCTGCCCGGACGGAGGCACCTAGAAAAGTTATCGTGGAATCCTCTAAGCGAGAAATGGAGGAAATTTTAAAAATAAACAAGAAGAGCGATTATAATGTGGTCGAGCAGCTGGGGTAGAACCCTTCGAAGATATCAATGTTGTCTCTGCTGTTGTGTTATGAAGCCCATGCAAAGGCTTTAATTGCATTCCTCAAGACTGCACATGTGCCGCAAGAAACCTCCGCTGACCAATTCAAGGACTGTGTGGCCAGTTTGACTACTGACAACGGGTTGGGTTTTTTAGATGCCGATTTGACACCAAAGGGGAGAAAGCATAATGATGCTCTCTATATCTTGATCGAATGCAGGGGAACTACTATGGCTCATGTGCTGGTGGACACTGGATCATCAATGAACGTTCTGCCTAAGAAGGCTCTTGATCGGCTAGATTGTGAAGGCTTGACCTTAAAGCCCAATAACATTGTGGTGAGGGCTTTTGACGTGTCAAAAAGAATGGTGCATGGGGAGGTGGACATCCCTGTCAAAGTAGGTTCCCAGACCTTTGAATCCACCTTCTACGTGATGGATATCAGGCCATCATACTCTTGTTTGTTGGGTCGCCCTTGGATCCATGAAGCGAGGGCCGTTACTTCTACACTGCACCAAATACTGAAGTATCCAGCGAAGGGGAAGATTGTCACTGTGCATGCTGAAACAACCGGCTGAAAATCATCAAACAATGAAGTCGCCATCGAACGTCTTTTATCCCACATGTAGGGAAAGGTAAACATCAAGAAAACCTGAGAAGGGAGAAGTCACGGTCTTGCGACCGAGAGATTGGGTAAGGGAGTCTGTTACGCGAAGGGAAGGTATTAGCACCCCACACGCCCGTAGTACTCTACGGTATCCACTCTTGTTATCTATCTTATGGGTGTGTTTAATCTATGCTTACTGTTTACTATACTGCTGAAAGGAATGCATGCAAAAGAAAGGAGAAAAGAATGTAGGGAAAATAAAATTGTGCTCGCCTAGGCCCTACCCCAATGCCTATGTATCCTTTTTGAGGAATCAGAGCTATCGTAGTTCGGCTCACATGTTTTTGTTTGTTTGTGTTTTTTATGGACAATGTTAATTCCGCCTTCTGCCGCAGCTCGACCTTTGGAGACTTATGCGTTGGCACAAAAGTAAACTAATCATGTCCTTACCTGAAAAGGGTTTTAGAGAGAAGGTGCTCGAGCGCACAAAATGGTTTGAATTTGTTTTGTATTTTTGTTACCTTGAAAATGGGTTTAGGTATGATTAGCATGTTTTCGATTTGCTAAGAAAAGAAGTTTTTGTTTTTAATGCAAGGATGCAAAAAGGGAAAGAAAAGAGTCTAAGGGGGACTAGCCTGTTTCTAACCTAAATGTTATCATACAATGGTAGCCCTAAGGTTTGGATTAACAAAAGGGGAAGTTTCTACCTACTGTTAGCATGCATGGGTTACAATCTAAGGTCTAACTTGCGTCCGAACAGAGCAAGCGTAACCTAAGGGAACATTGTATGTACAGGGATGAAGCAAGCAAACCAGTAAACAGAGCACACCTAAAGAGATCCTGCCTAGGTTAGCATGTCAAAGAAAAGTCTAAAAACTATCCTATAGGGAGCATGCAATGAGAGCGAAGTCGCGATCTCAATTTCTAAATTGAGTGACACATCGATCGGCAGAAAATAAATGAAAGCAATAAAGTCCTATAGGGAGCATGCACTGAGAGCGAAGTCGTGATCTCAATTGCTAAATTGAGTGACTCATCGATCGACAAGAAAGTAAACAAACACAAGCACAACACATATAGCAAATGAAGTGCGGAATGCCAGCTACAGGTCTTTAAACAACGACTTCGAGCACACGCTCTTTATTTCCTACTTCTCATGGTATCTAGAAAAGCGGTAAAGTGCGGAAAAATAAAAGGGTAGTAGCAGAGGCTACCAAAGCGAGCAAGTCGTCAAGAGCGGACGAAAGCACTGGAGCAGTAAGGAGTATGTATCGAGCAAGCTTCACCAAGAAACAAACAAAGTCAGAAATGATATCCAACTAAGATGAAGGTAAACGCGTAATGGGAATGCAACGTGTAATCCGAAGTTCCTGCACAAAGCTCATGAAGTATCACACACATCATAATAACATATAAAACGATATGAATTTCTCAAGACGATGAGAAATAAAGCGTGTTGCATCAGACGTGAGCGTAAGTCGTATGCTTCAATCACATAACAACTCGTTATGTTACATGATCAAAAACAAAAGGGATCTACCTTGCACAATGACCAAATGCGTCAAAATAACATGACAAAGCGGCATGAAAATACGGAAGAAAACAAGAAAGAAAAAGTATTTTTTTACTAGTTTTTTATGAAGAGGGAATTCTAAAAAATAAATAGAGAATTAATTCCTAAAATTTATATTAAAAAAAAGATCTAAGTTTTATTTATTTTATAGTTCTCCTATCATTAGGAATAATAATAAAAAACTAAGAAAAGTCTTAAATCTTAATAGGAAAATATGAGGGTCATGGGGGTATGAAATTGAAGTCCAGGGGTGTATAGTGCAGTAAATTAGAGCTGAGGCCCTGTCAGAAAGAAATCCAAGAGCTGTTTTTGTCTGTTTTTGTTGTGTAACCCAAGCTTCAAACAAATTTTAAAAAAAAAGGCCCAAAATGCAGTGCCAACCAGCCCGGTCAAAGGGGGTATGAAGTAGTACGTTTTTAGGCCCATTCCAAATTTACTATGAGTCTAAACAAAAAATCAATTTGGCTTACTAATTTCCATGTTCATTATAAATCAATTTTCTTATTACTGTAACAACAAAAAGAAAAAAATTAATTAATAAGGTATAAAGACTAAACGCATGAGCTAATAGCCGTACGCCACCTCACGTATTTCATGGATGAATAGTACACCCTAATCCAAAGCTCTGATCATCTTCCTCCTCTCGCCACTGTCGACGGTAGCTACGCCTACCGGAATCAAAACACCACCACCACTAGTCTACTCAAATTCTCGAGAGGCTCACGAATCCAATGCTTAAATAACCATACCGACACTTAAAAGAAAGATTCGAAAAAAATCTCAGCGATTCATTAAAACAAGATTCATGGATATAAACCTCATACACTGACCAGCGAACCATGCCTCTTAAAGAGGACTCCAGATGCACATGTAGATCTATTCACGGAGCTCTAACATGCTGAGAAAGATTCAATACAACATACCTGTTGAAGGTTATACGAGTGAGATTTTCTTCATAAAAATCTATGCGCCTTCCTCCACAATCTTGATGACGAAGAAGAGCTGTAGAAATATTCAATATACTTAGATGTAAACTCAGTGCTGTGCGTGAATCTTTGAAAGAAAATTCGATCAGAACCATGGCGGCATCGGATTTAACGAATGAATAGCATGAGAAAGGAACTCTCATCGCTCTGAGATGAAGAAGAATGACTTAATGATTCATTGAAGAGGATGAAGAGCGAAATAGAAGGCACCAGTTCTTGACAAAGCGATCCGAAGAAGAGTTTCACAAATTTGCAAGAATCATTCCATGTGAGAGCGTTATAGATCCCATTCTGTTTTTTTTTGGTGAAGATGAGAGAAAAGAGAGTATCTTTGTTATGGTTGAAGTGAGAGAGTCGAGGGGTTAAAGATGATGGAAGGGAGAGAGAGCGAGTTTCTTTTCTGTTATGGTGGTTAATGTCATGGAAAAAAGAAAGAGAGAGTGGGAGTGTTACTGTTATGAAGAGGGTGAGGTTGTTGCCAATGAGAGAAAATTTGTTACATTCTGTTATGAGCCAAGTTATTCTTGTTACCGTCGCGAGCATGAGCCAAAACTTTTTTGTTACCGACAGTTTGTTACGGTCTTTTGGAAAAAAAAAGCAAAGGCTCCTTATAGTTACTATCATTATACATGCAGTAAATTATTGCATGGCCATCAAAACTGTCATCCCATGCATACGGAATTATGATACAGTAGCCTTTTTTTCAAAAGATTATGTTATTATGCATGGTCACATGACCGCCTTCATGCTTGTATATCTTGCGCTATAAAACTCCTTTCGGCGCGATCTTGATAACATTAAAAAGAGGACGTATCAAGGAACATTCTTCATGTTGGCCTCGCCTCGAAATAACGACCATAGCCCGTCCTAAGATGGTCCTGAAGTTATGAAACCGTAACTGAAATAAACACCGGCAATTTTGTCATTACCGACAATTTCCCGTCAATGCTCCAACCTCCTTTTCATGATTCAATAACTCGAGATATAGAGTTCTTCAAGATAAAGTCTCAACATAAAAGTTGAAGAGTGAATTTCCCTAAACAACATTCATGTTGGAAAATTTCTTGAGCTAACTCTCGAAACATAAAAAAATGATCGTGAAGCCGTGGTACCAAAACTGTTCGCGAACACTGGAAACTCACCATGCAGAACTCAATTCCATCACCACGACTTCAAAATCTCGTAACTTTCCCAATGATGATCCAAACGCCATAAATTTGATACCGTTGGAAAGAGGACAAATGATAGAACAAGTTCACAGTTTGCTTCTAATCTGGACACGGCCTTAATCATAAAGAAAAATGCCATAAGTATATGCCTTGCAACTGTTCAACAAAATGCCAGGCTTGGCATTACAAATTCTATGCGTGGCACCTACCTCTCGTCCTCTTCAATCCTCCTACTTTGCGCTTCGATATTTCTTTCCACGGTGCACAAAACAAGACGAAGTTTGAACCAAAAATGAAGAGTGTGTGACACACTCCAACTTTCATGTTCGACATATTTCGAAACGAGACGTAAATCCATGATAAAAACGTCCTAAACATGTGCCTGCCACCTGCTCGATGAAATGTTGGCCAGGCAAGGCAAGTCTTGGCAGCATTTTACCTTTCAAGCCTTCAAAAAATAAACATCATAACTTTCTCTACGAACCTCCGAATAGTACGATTCTTGAATCAAAACTGGAGAGGAGAATCTGATCTTCAACTTTCATGTTCGGAGATTTTGCATTTGAGTCTAAACGGGACCTCAAAAATAGCCATGAAGTTTACCATATTTTGAAAAATCTTCTAAAAATTATTAAGAGCCCATATCACTAAAAACGCGAGAAACTTCAAATTCGGCCGATTCTTTCGATTTTTCCCAACAACTCAGCAAATTTCCTCACGTTTGGGACCTTTAACAAATAACCCCAATCAAAAACTCCTTTAGTCGATTTTTTTCCTAGTATGAATAGTTAGAAAAATTGGTTATGGATTTTTCTAGACTTCCTGTTATAATAGTTAGGGGGTTAATTCCAACTTATTGTTATTTTTTTCCATTATTTTCCTGATACAAATTCTTCCTATGCATTTTCTGCTACGCTGCATAATTTCCTCTCTCATCATGTTTTTTCTATCCATCAAACATCCAGTAAAAATATTGACAAACCCAAGTAAAATAGGATATAAAACCTAGATTCCTAGCTCTAAAGAGGAAAGCTCGGTGACCTGCTGTTAACATGGAGATAATAGCTTCGTAGCTTAAGGAGAAGGAAATCTCAATAACCACAAATCACAACCTTAATGCCTCTACAAAAGGAATCGACTTTTACTGGATATGAACGCCTTAGCCACTGCAGAACCCTAATCCTTCAAGATCTCCGATCTCATGCCAAATTATGTTGTTAGCGAGTGTATGCAATGTTAAATGACCTAATGGAGATACGTACATGAGAAAAGTGCGACAATGCATAAACCAGATAAAAGTAGAAGGGTGGGACAAATTTGGGGTATTACAGTTGTTCCTATTTAATCGTCTTAAATCTGAAAGTACGATTGGTTCATGCCTTTCGGAAGTTCAAGGTTGAAGATGATTAAATATCAATGCCAAAAATTTGTCCTGAGAGAGAGAGAGAGTGTGTGTTTTCTTTATTTATTTTTGTGTTATCTTCTGGGGAAAAGAAATTTGTTTTTCCAATGAAGAGACAAAGATTGGACTTGTAACGTGGCCTGATGCCAATACAAGACAAATGGTTGGTATGAAAAGACAGCGGATGAGGTCTACGGGCGACCTACGATCCGAGGGTGACACATGAGAGTGATTTGACAGAGAACCTAGCCAAAGGGCGATCTCAGATTCTAAGACAAAATGTATAAAAAGAACCTAGCCAAGAGGCGATCTCAGGTTCGAAGAAGATTTAAAGGAAGAACCTAGCCAAGAGGCGATCTCAGGTTCTAAGAAGGTGATCTAAGGAGGAACCTAGCCAAGAGGCGATCTCAGGTTCGACGATGATTTGAAGGAAGAACCTAGCCAAGAGGCGATCTCAGGTTCGACGATGGTTTGAAGGAAGAACCTAGCCAAAAGGCGATCTCAGGTTCGACGATGGTTTGAAGGAAGAACCTAGCCAAGAGGCGATATCAGGTTCGACGATGATATGAGGAAGAACCTAGCCTACGAGCGATCTCAGGTTCTAAGATGATCTGAGGAAGAACCTAGCCTACGGGCGATCTTAGGTTCGACGATGATCTGAGGAAGAACCTAGCCTACGGGCGATCTCAGGTTCTAAGATGATCTGAGGAAGAACCTAGCCTACGGGCGATCTCAGGTTCTAAGATGATCTAAGGAAGAACCTAGCCTACGGGTGATCTCAGGTTCTAAGATGATCTGAGGAAGAACCTATCCTACGGGCGATCTCAGGTTCGACGATGATCTGAGGAAGAACCTAGCCTACGGGCGATCTCAGGTTCTAAGATGATCTGAGGAAGAACCTAGCCTACGGGAGATCTCAGGTTCGACGATGATCTGAGGAAGAACCTAGCCTACGGGCGATCTCAGGTTCTAAGATGATCTGAGGAAGAACCTAGCCTACGGGCGATCTCAGGTTCGACGATGATCTGAGGAAGAACCTAGCCTACGGGCGATCTCAGGTTCTGAGATGATCTGAGGAAGAACCTAGCCTACGGGCGATCTCAGGTTCTAAGATGATCTGAGGAAGAACCTAGCCTACGGGCGATCTCAGATTCTAAGATGATCTGAGGAAGAACCTAGCTTACGGGCGATCTCAGGTTCTAAGATGATCTAAGGAAGAACCTAGCCTACGGGCGATCTCAGGTTCTAAGATGATCTGAGGAAGAACCTAGCCTACGGGCGATCTCAGGTTCTACAAAGCAAACATGGGTTACGACATGATGATTGTTTAGATAAATGACATGGACGAGTGTTTAGGGAACTGGTTACCAGACAAGAACTTGGTTTAGAATGGAAAAGTGTATTGATTTTGTTTGGCATTGAAAAGGTGAAGGTCACTGACTGGGGACTTTGGGCACGATATCTTTTTGTAGGGACGTATTGTTGTCCTTGAATAATTCAGGTCTTTTGTGTAAGGTACCTGATCTGGCTTATGCTTTGTATGCATGTTTGAATTTCTTTTTCCGCAAAGATCCATTATGATGGATCAGCTACGTGCTTTTGAGGATGTAATGTTATGCAGTGATAACTATATGCAGTGTGAAGAAATAAACTTCATGGGGATAAGAGAAGGCTTGTCGGGAACCATGCTCATCACTGGGGATGCCAATACGTATCGACGCTGGAAGTCTGCAGTACCAAAGATTGCTGGGGATACTGATAAAAATCTGCATTGAGGAGCCCACAATACCGCAGATTATTGATGACTCCGCTGAAGATTGAATTGCGGACGAAACGAGTCTTCAAGTACGATGCTGAATCCTGAATCGTACCATTGGGGAAGAGATAATCCAGATAGACTTCCACACATCCTGAACTGAAGAAGATGGTAGAACTGAATATGCCGAAGAATGGATATTGAACACCATGTGAATTTCTCTGAATACATGTCCCATGTTTACGCACACTAGGGAATTATCTCTTAAATCATTTGGGGATAAAAGATGGGCATGGACACCTATGAATGCCCCGGTTGAACTCTGCGAATGCCCTGGTTGAGCTTTGCGAATGCCCCGGTTTAGCTCTGCGAATGCCTCGGTTTAGCTTTGTGAATGCTCCAGTTTAGCTTTGCGAATGCCCCGGTTTAGCTCCATTGGGGATGTTCTTGATTAGCTCCACTGAGGGTGCACTTGCGCGTGCTGGTCAAATGGCGACTCCGAATTTTCTGAACTCACTTGGGGAATCCAGGTTTGAAATTGTCTGTAGCAGATGAAGGCAGCTTCGCGTGCTGGCTAGGTCAGGGTGACTGTTACAAATTGCTACCTACAAGGAAAAACAACATTTGGAGTGCATATGACATCCCCACATGGTTATACATTGACGTGAAGTCAAGTTTTATCTCGGCTTGAGAATTTTTATTCCCTATGTTTCTAATGCCATGTTTAATTATCACATAAAACATATCCCGCATATAAAAACATTTCATGATAATAAGAGGCAACTTTGATGAAAACAAATTTTATTGATTGGCCTGTGAATAGGCATTCGTACAAGGAAGCAACTCCTATATGAGGCAACTGCAAAACAGAAACGAAAAAAGTATAACAGGAATAAATGGCAATGAGAGATGCTCGAATTTCCATTAAAACCGGTATTGCTACAGTTCCCATATCCTAAGTTGTCTCAATGCCTTGCCTCCGAAGAGTAGTAGTTGGATCGGTCAATTCGCTGCCAAGGTGCTATAGATGTGCGCGCGTCATTTGTGAAGAGCATTCAGACTACAGCCTCTCGCTTAAAATCCCTAATTTTTGCTTGGATATCCCTTTTAGGTTTTCGACCCAACGGGATACCCATTTTTGCCTAAGTCGCCCTTTCGGGTTTTCGACCTAGCGGGTTGTTATTTTTTTTCATTTTATCCCTAACTTTTTCCTGGACTTTTGTGCCCACCGGGATGCCCATTTTTTTGCATAAGTCGCCCTTTCGGGTTTTCGACCTAGCGGGTCTCTTTATGCGTAGAATTTTTTGACTGAGTCTGAATTGACTGGGAGCGGAACGTCTTCCCCATCCATATCTGTCAGGATTAAGGCACCTCCTGAAAAAGCTCTCTTTATGATGTATGGTCCCTCGTAATTGGGAGTCCATTTGCCCCTTGGATCGGAATGACTTTGTATGATGACCCTTCTTAGGACCAGATCACCAGGATAAAACTTTCGAGGACGAATCTTTTTGTCAAATGCTCTTTTCATTCTCTGTTGGTACAAATGGCCATGACAGATGGCCGCCAGCCGCTTTTCATCAATCAGATTGAGTTGGTCGTACCTTGTCTGAAACCATTCTGCCTCATCAAGTTTGGTCTCCATCAGCACTCTTAACGAAGGAATTTCTACTGGAGCACGGCATCAGTGCCGTAGACAAGCGAAAATGGGGTTGCCCCTGTCGAAGTGCGCACAGATGTTCTGTAGCCATGTAGAGCAAAAGGCAACATTTCATGCCAATCTTTATACGTTCTGACCATCTTCTGGACGATCTTCTTTATATTCTTGTTAGCAGCTTCGACTGCACCGTTCATTTTTGGTCGATAAGGTGATGAATTGTGATGTTCAATCTTGAATTCTTCACACAATTCCTTCATCATGTTGTTGTTAAGATTAGAGCCATTATCAGTGATGATTCTATGAGGGACTCCGTAACGGCATATGATTTCCTTCCTGATGAAATTGATGATGACCTGTTTGGTTACATTCTTGTAAGAAGCTGCTTCTACCCATTTGGTGAAATAGTCGATAGCCACTAGGATGAACCTATGACCATTCGAAGCACTTGGTTCAATTCTTCCAATCATATCAATTCCCCACATTGCGAACGGCCACGGGGAGGTCATAACATTCAGCGGGGTTGGAGGAACATGAATTCTGTATGCATATACTTGGCATTTGTGGCACGATTTCGCGTATACACAACAGTCACTCTCCATCGTCGTCCAGAAGTATCCTGCTCGTAAGATTTTCTTTGCCATAGAATGCCCGCTTGAATGAGTCCCGAAAGAACCCTCATGGATTTCCTTTATGATCAACTCTGCTTCGTGTCTATCCACGCATCTGAGCAGAACCGAGTCATAATTTCTCTTGTACAGGACGTCTCCTGATAAGAAGAACTTGGATGCTAATCTTCTAAGCGTACGCTTATCACAAATTGTAGCATTTTCGGGATACTCTTGCGTCTCAAGGTACCTTTTAACGTCGTAATACCACAACTTCTCATCAGTCATATCCTCAGTTGAGAGACAATGGGCAGGAAAGACATGTGCCGACTCTTTGTACCTGAGGATGTGTATATTAGGAGCCTGATTTGGAAAGCTCACCGAAAACATGGATGCTAGTGTGGCTAAAGCATCAGCCAGCTGGTTTTCATCTCTGGGAATGTGCTCAAAGGTGATTTCCTCAAAAGCGGGTATTAGCTGCAAGATGTAATCTTTGTATGGAATCAAACTGGGGTGCTTCGTTTCCTAATCACCTCGTACCTGATGTATGACCAGAGCAGAGTCTCCAAAGACTTCCAGGATCTTGATTTTAAGGTCGATAGCTGCCTCTAGACCCATTACACATGCCTCATACTCCGCCACATTATTTGTACAATCGAAACATAACCGGGCCGTAAACGTTGTATGAATATTATATGGAGAAGTCAGCACTGCCCCAATGCCATGGCCCGCAGCGTTCGAGGCGCCATCAAACGTAAGAGTCCATCGCTCTTCCGGATCGACCCCATCATAATTATCCAGCTTCATAACATCTTCATCAGGGAAGTCCAATTTCATTGATTGGTACTCCTCTAACGGCTGATGAGCAAGATGATCTGCAAGAATGCTACCTTTGATAGCCTTTTGTGTAACATATTGAATGTCATATTCAGATAAAAGCATCTGCCACCGAGCAAGTCTGCCTGTGAGTGCTGGTTTCTCAAAGATATACTTTATCGGGTCCATTTTCGATATTAGAAGGGTCGTGTATGTCAGCATATACCGCCTCAAATGCCGAGCAGCCCAAGCAAGCGCACAACAAGTTTTTTCAAGTAAAGAATATCTAGATTCGCAATCGGTAAACTTTTTACTTAAATAATAGATGGCGTGCTCTTTACGCCCTGTTTCATCCTGCTGCCCGAGCACACAACCCATGGATCCTTCCAGCACCGTCAAGTACATAATGAGTGGCCTCCCAGGCACTAGAGGGATAAGGATTGGTGGCTCTTGGAGGTATTGTCTAATTTTTTCAAAGGCTTCTTGGCAATTAGCATCCCATCGGACATCTTGATTCTTGCGCAGCAATTTAAAGATGGGTTCACAAATAGCTGTGAGATGAGAAATGAACCTGGCTATATAGTTCAATCTCCCGAGGACCCCCCTTACTTCTTTTTCATTTTTTGGTGCTGGCATATTCTGTATTGCTTTTACTTTGTCGGGATCCACCTCGATGGCTCGTTGACTTACGATGAAACCGAGTAATTTGCCGGATCGCACTCCGAAGGTGCACTTATTCGGGTTAAGCCTTAGTCTAAACTTTTGCAGACGCGCAAATAACTTTTGCAGATGGACTAAGTGTTCGTCCTCGTTTTGTGATTTTACAATCATATCGTCAACATACACTTCGACCTCTTTATGAATCATATCATGGAAAAGCGTCACCATGGCACGCTGATATGTTGCACCAACATTTTTGAGGCCAAAAGGCATGACCTTATAACAGTAAGTACCCCATGGAGTAGTGAATGTCGTCTTTGTCATGTCTTCCGGGGCCATCTTTATCTGATTGTATCCTGAAAAACCATCCATAAAGGAGAAAACCGAGGACTGAGCTGTGTTATCAACCAACACGTCAATGTGTGGTAATGGGAAGTCGTCTTTTGGGCTTGCTTTGTTTAGATCTCGATAATCTACACACATGTGCACCTTCCCATCTTTCTTAGGGACAGGTACGATGTTGGCGATCCAATCTGAGTATTCACATACCAACAAAAAGCCTGCGTTCAACTGCTTTTCAACTTCTTCTTTGATTTTGAGAGACATATCTGGATGAGTTCTCCTTGGCTTCTATTTTATTGGAGGACATTCTGGCTTGAGTGGCAAGTGATGCATGACTATATCCGTATCTAGACCAGGCATATCTTCATACGACCAGGCAAAGATGTCAGAGTATTCTCTGAGAAGCTCAATCAACCCCTTCTTTACGTTATCTTGCAAAGCGGCCCCTATCTTGACCTCCTTTTTTATTGTGTCAGTGCCAAGATTGATGACTTAAACGGCTTCTTGATGAGGCAATATCACCTTTTCTTCTTGTTTCAATAGTCTTGCCAATTCCTCCGGAATTTCACAATCTTCCCCACTACCCTCATCAGCTTGGTCATTCGGATTCCCAAGGATATTGGTGCAAGGAACTGTAACATCACCGTTTTTCATGGAATTTGAGGCAGACCTGCATGATTTGATGAATCATGCCTTATTTTAGAATATGGATGCGAATTGGAAAATGGTTAAAGAGTAAAAAAAAAACTTCCATTTTATTTTACGAAAATAAAGAAAGATAGAGAGCAAAAATTGTATGCAAAGAATGACATTTTATTCAATTTTTTAAACAAACATAGAAACATGAGGGGCCCTCTTCACAAGCCGTCAACATGCTTCGGGCAAAAGCATGCGACTTATTTAAAACAAGAACATTACATGTCAAAGAAAACCACTTCGGGAATATCAGTGGCAGTCCAATTGCCGAGCTCTTAATCAGGCGCAATTTGGTAGATGTACTGAGCCATATCTGCATCGTCTTCATCATGAATTGCATGGATTTGTCCTTGAGCCTCCGGACCGGCCTTAACAAATACCTTTGAAAGCGGAGGAACTTGTTTCCCCTTGATCATAATTGGATTCGTGCCAATATGGTCTGAAAACGGAGACCTGAACCCAAGTCCAGACTTGTCTTGCTTTTCGCGCACTTCTATCACTTTGCCCCAGTCTCCATTAGGGACTCCAGATTCCACAATAGCTTTGGCATCTCTCAAGGAAACCATCAGAACTCCAGACTTCTGTATACTTTCCAGCGTAGTGGGGACTCTGTCAACAGAAACGATTTCCAAGGCCTGAAAAGGGGTTTCATGAACTTCCCCGTCTACTTCGACATAACGGAAGGAAGTAACATTGTTAATCATGACATCTTCCTCTCCGCCAATAATGACGACCTTATCTTGAACGATGAACTTCAAACGTTGGTGCAGGGTTGAGGTAACGACCCCTGCCACATGGATCCACGGGCGCCCTAACAAGCAAGTGTAAGATGGACGAATGTCCATGACATAGAACGATAGGTAGAACACGTGGGGGCCGATTTTGATGGGTAAGTCAACTTCTCCTTCTACAGATCTGCTCGACCCATCAAAGGCTTTGACTGTCAGCATACTGGGTTTCATCATCACTCCGTCCATGTTTAGCTTGAGCAGAGTATGTTTAGGCATCACATTCAAAGAAGACCCAGTGTCTACTAAGACCCGAGACATTATAGTATCTAAGCACCTAATGGAAATATGCAGTGCCTTATTATGAGCCCGACCCTCAGGAGGGAGCTCGTCATCACTGAAGCCTAGACAGTTTCCTGCAGAAATATTTGTAACAACCCCTTCGAATTGGGCCACAGAGATCTCAGGATTTACATGGGAACCATGTAGAATTCTCATCAAGGCGGTTCGATGAGCTTCGGAATATAGGAGGAGGGATAAGATTGAGATCTTTGCAGGCGTCTGATTCAGCTGGTCAACCACCTTGAAATCACTCTTCTTGATTACCCTGATTAACTGCTCCACCTGTTGTTCAAAAGACGTCCCAGGAGAATCATTAACTGCCTGCTTCCCTTTATCTCTCACAGGAATCTCTTCGATAACTTCCTCAGGAGGTGGTGGAGTAGGAGCGAAGACTCTCCCGCTTCGAGTTATCCTACTAGTCCCGGCGATGTTGGTTACATTCTTATTTTCAATCGGCGGACAAACAACTTTCTTTCCCCGAATGTAAACGACATTGTATTCCCATGGCACTGCCCTGTTATCAGTTAACGAATCAGGAACAGAACTTGGAAGTGTTGATGCTTGGGTTGGCAGGGGAGCAACCGGATTCAGATTTGGTGCAGGGAGCGCTGGAACTTGTATAACCAATGGAACTCTTGAAGTATCCCTCTGAGCATTGGCCGAATAATACGGGATTTCCAGAATAGCGACATCACCTTCGGGAACGACTTTCTCAACTCTAACAACCCCTTCGTCCATCAATTTCTGAATGAAATTTTTCAAATCATCACACTCGTCTGGATTGGATGAGCATTTCAAACAAAAACTATGAAGCTCTTGTAGAACTTTCTGCTGTAAAAGATGCTCTCTTAGGACTGCCATTGACATCTGAACCTCTTCAACTTGAGTCACTAAGTCATGGTCATTGTCAAACCCAATAGCATTGGCAGCAGCCCCATGGTGGGGAGGCATAGGATTATTCTGAACATTAGGGCCTATAGGAGCGAAGCTTAACTCCTTGGCATCTAAAAGAGATTGCACCTTATATTTTAAAGCTTTGCAATTTTCGATTGAGTGGCCTGGAGCACCCGAATGGAATTCACAACGTGCATTAACATCATAACCCCTTGGGAGTTCTGCTGGCGGAGGAGCTAACTCTCGAAGTTGTACTAACTGACCGGCTAGCAATTGTGGAAGCAACTGAGCATACGACATCGGGATTGGATCGATCCTCCTTTCGGGGTACCTTTGCTGCCTTTGTTGACCCCTCTGCCCCTGGGGCCTTTGGTTCTGTTGATAGTTTCGCGGCGGTGCATACTGTTGCTGAGGAGTAACAGCAGGGGTTTGGTAATACGGAACCTGTACAATAGCTTTCCCTTTATCATTATAGGTATTGCTTACCTCTCCTTCTTTTTTCTGGGTTCGATCCCCAATGAAGTCGCCAGCTGAGTTGTTGTTACCATTTGTGCCAGATGCGCCCGGAATAGTTCCTACCTTAACACACATTTCAACCCGTTCCCTGATGATGACCATATCTGAAAACAAGTCAGAAGTGCTACTGAGCATATGTTGCAAATACGGGCCTCGAAGGGTACTCATGAACAAATCCACTAGTTCCCGATCTAGGAGAGGAGGTTGAACTCTTGCGGCCAAACTGCGCCATCTCTGGGCGTACTCTTTGAAAGACTCACCAGTCTTTTGAGACGTACTCTGCAGCTGCGCACGGCTGGGTGCCATGGCGGTGTTGTAGTGATAATGTTTTAAGAAAGCATCAACAAGCTCACTCCAATTACTAACATGAGTTTGTTCCAACTGCATGTACCACTCTAATGGAGCTTCAGCAAGACTGTCCTGAAAGAAATGCATAAGCAATGGCTCATTGCTAGCATAAGCAGCCATCTTTCTGCAGTAAGATCGGAGATGAGTCTATGGGCATGTAACCCCCTTATACTTGTCGAAATCAGGTACCTTAAACTTCGGTGGAATCACAACCCCTGGAACTAAACACATAGCAGCGGCGCTGAATCCTGGTTTCTTAGAAGTCTCCATAGCCTTTAAGCGTTCTTCCAAAGCCTTGTACATCTTAGAAGTTTCATATAAATAAGCCGTAGAATCCTTTAGAGGGTCATCGAGATCGATGACATCATGGTGGTCATCCATAATCAGTCGTGGGTTCTCCTTAGGAATCCCCCCATGGTCATTCTTGGGTCCGCCATTCTCTGATGTAGAGGCACCGTCTACCAGTTTTGTGACGCTTATTCTGAGTTCTTCCTGCCCCTGGATGACGGCATGAAGAGTTTCCATGAGTTGATTCATCCGGTCACCCATAGTGTCTATGTCTTTACGGAGAGAGGCCTGGTTCTGCTCAATCTGTTCCATGATCCTCAACTTGTTGGCTCGAGTGCAATAAGGATGTAAGGAAGTCGTCTTGTAGATTCTCTAATAAAAAGGCAAAACCGTCAGATAAGAATTCCCGCCAGAAAACCTGCAATTCATGAAATGCATGATATGTATGATGTATGAAATGATTGTCCACTCCGGCTCTCCATGGTTTAATTACCGTCGACCGTAATCGAGCAACATGATGACAAGAACGACCATATGAAGAAAACATCCCAAAGATAAGAGAAATTCTCACAGGATTGAATCTAAGAAGGTTATGGGAGTATAAGATGGGCAACTCTGTTTATTGGCAATAATAATGATCAGTTCGGGGGTAGGTTACTATTTTTCATTTATACCGCTTAGGCTCAAATAAAGTGCCTTAGCGATAGTTTCAAAATCGTGCCCCTGCCAGATTTGGCAACAGGTAGGTTCTCAACAAAGAGGATCGTCCTTCCGGAATTGAAACAATTTGACAGTCCTGGAATGTGTAACCTGTAGCTATAAGACTGAAGTAGGGTTAAAAATGACCAAAATGGTCCTTTAGACTCTTTGAAGAAGGCCAAGAACTTGAGCGAAAAAATTGAGTAGTATAGATAAATATGATTGTCTCCTTTGGTTCTTTTGAGAACATCACTGTTGCTAAATGTTACTGACGAAAATTATGCCAGAGAGGTATCCAAAGTGGACATGCATATGCAAGGTTGATAATTTCATCTTTCTGACATTTCTTTTTTTTTTTGAGAAATAAACATGTTATGATGTAAATGCAAAATGACCATGGGGTTAATACTTCCATGATACCAATTTCTGTTGTACTGCCTCCGCGTAATATGTGAGTATCAGGATCTTAGGTCCGGAACATAAACCATGTAATCTTATGAACAGATTCAGGACTCAGAAAATAATATGAGAACCTCCTAATATTGACAGAATTCCAGAGCATATCCATTAGAACCGATAGTCGCTGTCTGGGTACAGTCACTATCCGAATATGAGTAACCATCCAAACACAGTCACCATCTGTACCTGTAATAATAATTCCCTCCCCGCTCAAGGGTGAAAACTAGGTCAGGGTAAGGCAATGGTAACTCAGAATCGAGGGTACTCCTGAAAAACTATCGCCGTATCACCTAAGTGAAAACGATAGCCCCTCATTTGTACCTCATCTGAGCGTGGACGACATGGCGGCGATAGCGAGACCTAAGTCAACTAGCCGTTCATGTTCCACTCTATTCCTATGGTTCCTATGGTATACAACTCTGGCCTGGGTATTGGGCCTTTTACCTCATAGTAATACCCACCCAACAAGAAGCAGATCCAGTACAACAGTAGTATATGGAAGACAATAAAATGCAATGCATACATATGCTCAAGTATATACAAAATGAATGAATAAACTGAAAGCATAAAGATAAACACCCAAAGAAAAGAAAGCAAGAGCTAGGAGCGACTCCGGGATGGACCAGCATTTGGTCGACCTATCCCCAGTGAAGTCGCCAGCTGAAACAACCGGCTGAAAATCATCAAACAATGAAGTTGCCATCGAACGTATTTTATCCCACATGTAGGGAAAGGTAAACATCGAGAAAACCTGAGAAGGGAGAAGTCACGGTCTTGCGACCGAGAGATCGGGTAAGGGAGTCTGTTACGCGAAGGGAAGGTATTAGCACCCCACACGCCCGTAGTACTCTACGGTATCCACTCTTGTTATCTATCTTATGGGTGTGTTTAATCTATGCTTACTATTTACTATACTACTGAAAGGAATGCATGCAAAAGAAAGGAGAAAAGAATGTAGGGAAAATAAAATTGTGCTCGCCTGGGCCCTACCCCAATGCCTACGTATCCTTTTTGAGGAATCAGAGCTACCGTAGTTCGGCTCACATGTTTTTGTTTGTTTGTGTTTTTTATGGACAATGTTAATTCCGCCTTCTTCCGCATCTCGACCTTTGGAGACTTATGCGTTGGCACAGAAGTAAACTAATCATGTCCTTACCTGAAAAGGGTTTTAGAGAGAAGGTGCTCGAGCGCACAAAATGGTTTGAATTTGTTTTATATTTTTGTTACCTTGAAAATGGGTTTAGGTATGATTAGCATGTTTTCAATTTGCTAAGAAAAGAAGTTTTTGTTTTGAATGCAAGGATGCAAAAAGGGAAAGAAAAGAGTCTAAGGGGGACTAGTCTGTTTCTAACCTAAATGTTATCATACAATGGTAGCCCTAAGGTTTGGATTAACAAAAGGGGAAGTTTCTACCTACTGTTAGCATGCATGGGTTACAATCTAAGGTCTAACTTGCGTCCGAACAGAGCAAGTGTAACCTAAGGGAACATGGTATGTACAGGGATGAAGCAAGCAAGCCAGTAAACAGAGCACACCTAAAGAGATCCTGCCTAGGTTAGCATGTCAAAGAAAAGTCTAAAAACTATCCTATAGGGAGCATGCAATGAGAGCGAAGTCGTGATCTCAATTTCTAAATTGAGTGACTCATCGATCGGAAGAAAATAAATGAAAGCAATAAAGTACTATAGGGAGCATGCACTGAGAGCGAAGTCATGATCTCAATTGCTAAATTGAGTGACTCATCGATCGACAAGAAAGTAAACAAACACAAGCACAACACATATAGCAAATGAAGTGCAGAATGCCTGCTACAGGTCTTTAAACAGCGACTTCGAGCGCACGCTCTTTATTTCCTACTTCTCATGGTATCTAGAAAAGCGGTAAAGTGTGGAAAAATACAAGGGTAGTAGCAGAGGCTACCAAAGCGAGCAAGTCGTCAAGAGCGGACGAAAGCACTGGAGCAGTAAAGAGTACGTATCGAGCAAGCTTCACCAAGAAACAAACAAAGTCAGAAATGATATCCAACTAAGATGAAGGTAAACGCGTAATGGGAATGCAACGCGTAATCTGAAGTTCCTGCACAAAGCTCATGAAGTATCACACGCATCAGAATAACATATAAAACGATATGAATTTCTCAAGACGATGAGAAATAAAGTGTGTCGCATCAGACGTGAGCATAAGTCGTATGCTTCAATCACATAACAACTCGTTATGTTACATGATCAAAAACAAAAGGGATCTACCTTGCACAATGACCAAATGCGTCAAAATAACATGACAAAGCGGCATGAAAATACGGAAGAAAACAAGAAAGAAAAAGTATTTTTTTACTAGTTTTTTATGAAGAGGGAATTCTAAAAAATAAATAGAGAATTAATTCCTAAAATTTATATTAAAAAAAAGATCTAAGTTTTATTTATTTTATAGTTCTCCTATCATTAGGAATAATAATAAAAAACTAAGAAAAGTCTTAAATCTTAATAGGAAAATATGAGGGTCATGGGGGTATGAAATTGCAGTAAAAAAAAAGGGCCCAAAATGCAGTGTCAACCAGCCCGGTCAAAGGGGGTATGAGGTAGTACGTTTTTAGGCCCATTCCAAATTTACTATGAGTCTAAACAAAAAATCAATTTGGCTTACTAATTTCCATGTTCATTATAAACCAATTTTCTTATTACTGTAACAACAAAAAGAAAAAAATTAATTAATAAGGTATAAAGACTAAACGCATGAGCTAATAGTCGTACGCCACCTCACGTATTTCATGGATGAACAGTACACCCTAATCCAAAGTTCCGATCATCTTCCTTCTCTTGCCACCGTCGACGGTAGCTACGCCTACCGGAATCAAAACAACACCACCACTAGTCTACTCAAATTCTCGAGAGGCTCACGATTCCAATGCTTAAATAACCATACCGATACTTAAAAGAAAGATTCGAGAAAAATCTCAGCGATTCATTAAAACAAGATTCATGGATATAAACCTCATACACTGACCAGCGAACCATGCCTCTTAAAGAGGACTCCAGATGCACATGTAGATCTATTCACGGAGCTCTAACATGCTGAGAAAGATTCAATACAACATACCTGTTGAAGGTTATACGAGTGAGATTTTCTTCATAAAAATCTATGCGCCTTCCTCCACAATCTTGATGACGAAGAAGAGCTGTAGAAATATTCAATATACTGAGATGTAAACTCAGTGTTGTGCGTGAATCTTTGAAAGAAAATTCGATCAGAACCATGGCGGCATCGGATTTAACGGATGAATAGCATGAGAAAGGAACTCTCATCGCTCTGAGATGAAGAAGAACGACTTAATGATTCATTGAAGAGGATGAAGAGCGAAATAGAAGGCACCAGTTCTTGTCAAAGCGATCCGAAGAAGAGTTTCACAAATTTGCGAGAATCATTCCATGTGAGAGCGTTATAGATCCCATTCTGTTTTTTTTTTGGTGAAGATGAGAGAAAAGAGTGTATCTTTGTTATGGTTGAAGTGAGAGAGTCGAGGGGTTAAAGATGATGGAAGGGAGAGAGAGCGAGTTTCTTTTCTGTTATGGTGGTTAATGTCATGGAAAAAAGAAAGAGAGAGTGGGAGTGTTACTGTTATGAAGAGGGTGAGGTTGTTGCCAATGAGAGAAAATTTGTTACATTCTGTTATGAGCCAAGTTATTCTTGTTACCGTCGCGAGCATGAGCCAAAACTTTTTTGTTGCCGACAACTTGTTACGGTCTTTTGGAAAAAAAATAGCAAAGGCTCCTTATAGTTACTATCATTATACATGCAGTAAATTATTGCATGGCCATCAAAACTGTCATCCCATGCATACGGAATTATGATACAGTAGCCTTTTTTTCAAAAGATTATGTTATTATGCATGGTCACATGACCGCCTTCATGCTTGTATATCTTGCGCTATAACACTCCTTTCGGCGCGATCTTGATAACATTAAAAAGAGGACGTATCAAGGAACATTCTTCGTGTTGGCCTCGCGTCGAAATAACGACCATAGCCCGTCCTAAGATGGTCCTGAAATTATGAAACCGTAACTGAAATAAACACCGGCAATTTTGTCATTACCGACAATTTCCCGTCAATGCTCCAACCTCCTTTTCATGATTCAATAACTCGAGATATAGCGTTCTTCAAGATAAAGTCTCAACATAAAATTTGAAGAGTGAATTTCCCTAAACAACATTCATGTTGGAAAATTTCTTGAGCTAACTCTCGAAACATAAAAAAATGATCGTGAAGCTGTGGTACCAAAACTGTTCGCGATAACTGGAAACTCACCATGCAAAACTCAATTCCATCACCACGACTTCAAAATATCGTAACTTTCCCAATGATGATCCAAACGCCATAAATTTGATACCGTTGGAAAGAGGACAAATGATAGAACAAGTTCACAGTTTGCTTCCAATCCGGACACGACCTTAATCGTAAAGAAAAATGCCATAAGTATATGCCTTGCAACTGTTCGACAAAATGCCAGGCTTGGCATTACAAATTCCATGCGTGGCACCTACCTCTCGTCCTCTTTAATCCTCCTACTTTGCACTTCGATATTTCTTTCCACGGTGCACAAAACAAGACGAAGTTTGAACCAAAAATGAAGAGTGTGTGACACACTCCAACTTTCATGTTCGACATATTTCGAAACGAGATGTAAATCCATGATAAAAACGTCCTAAACATGTGCCTGCCACCTGCTCGATGAAATGTTGGCCAGGCAAGGCAAGTCTTGGCAGCATTTTACCTTTCAAGCCTTCAAAACATAAACATCATAACTTTCTCTACGAACCTCCGAATAGTACGATTCTTGAATCAAAACTGGAGAGGAGAATATGATCTTCAACTTTCATGTTCGGAGATTTTGCATTTGAGTCTAAACGGGACCTCAAAAATAGCCATGAAGTTTACCATATTTTGAAAAATCTTCTAAAAATTATTAAGAGCCCATATCACTAAAAACGCGAGAAACTTCAAATTCGGCCGATTCTTTCGATTTTTCCCAACAACTCAGCAAATTTCCTCAAGTTTGGGACCTTTAACAAATAACCCCGATCAAAAACTCCTTTAGTCGATTTTTTTTCCTAGTATGATTAGTTAGAAAAATTGGTTATGGATTTTTCTAGACTTCCTGTTATAATAGTTAGGGGGTTAATTCCAACTTATTGTTATTTTTTTCCATTATTTTCCTGATACAAATTCTTCCTATGCATTTTCTGCTACGCTGCACAATTTCCTCTCTCATCATGTTTTTTCTATCCATCAAACATCCAGTAAAAATATTGACAAACCCAAGTAAAATAGGATATAAAACCTAGATTCCTAGCTCTAAAGAGGAAAGCTCGGTGACCTGCTGTTAACATGGAGATAATAGCTTCGTAGCTTAAGGAGAAGGAAATCTCAATAACCACAAATCACAACCTTAATGCCTCTACAAAAGGAATCGACTTTTACTGGATATGAACGCCTTAGCCACTGCAGAACCCTAATCCTTCAAGATCTCCGATCTCATGCCAAATTATGTTGTTAGCGAGTGTATGCAATGTTAAATGACCTAATGGAGATACGTACATGAGAAAAGTGCGACAATGCATAAACTAGATAAAAGTAGAAGGGTGGGACAAATTTAGGGTATTACACATGGTGAAGAGGATTATATGGTAAGCCACCTGAACTCTTTCAGGTATGTGGAGATGGACGGGGAATTCATAGAGACCCCTTGTCAAAACATTGAAGAGGTTCCCCAGATTATAGCATCAACCGAGACCATCACTAGTACGCCGAAGATCACCAAATCCCCTTTGAAGATGGCTTCTCTCAAGGACGCCAGAGCGGTAGTTGAGGAAGGTGGGTGTACCATTTGGGGACACCTCCCTGATTTTCCTTATAAAACTGACAAATTTGGTTTGGGCTTTACTTCAGGAGCTCAAAGGGTTGTTTGACGCGCTCGGGCTGGAGGACCTCCCCTACGCATCAGCAATCGTGGGGTCAACGCTATTGAAGACAATGATGAGGATTCTGATTTTGACAGTTGGATCTACCCTACTACCAATGGTGGACCTAGTAACTGGACGACCAGAGATTTTGTGCCAATTTCTTTTGTTCAACAATAATTGTCTTACTTGTTTTTTGAATTTTGTAATAAGCAATTTAAAATCTATGGCCTTGTGTCTTACCCGAGGCACAATGGTTTTCTTTGTGAGGGTTATTATATGTTATTTTCATATGTCATCAATAAAACATTGGACGTTTCTTGCATACAAATTTTACGCTCTCTGTTTTTTCTTTTCTACTTTTCACTTTATCAATACAACTATGCTCTTATACACACTCACATATCAAACTGCAGATCAATATCCACTCTGGATCCCATTGATAATAGTTCTGCTATTGTCAGTTATAACTTCGAAAATCCGATCAACCAAGTCGAGGACGAAGGTGAGGAAGATTGTGAGGTGCCTGGAGAACTTGCTAGACTGTTACAGCAGGAAGAAAGGGCTACACAGCTTCATGAAGAGCCAGTTGAGACGATAAACTTGGGCACATAGGTAGACAGAAAAGAAGTCAATATTAGTGTAAATCTGGAGAATATTGTCAAACAACGGTTGATACAGATGTTGCATGACTATGTTGAGATCTTAGGCTAGTCATATGAAGACATGCTTGGGGTTAGACACTGATATTGTGGTACATCGTCTGCCGACTAAAGAAGATTGTCCACCGATTAAGCAAAAATTTTGTCGTATGCGCCCTGTAATGTCAGGGAAAATTAAAGCAGAGGTTATGAAACAGTTCAACACTGGGTTCTTAGCTGTCACCTCCTATCCGCAGTGGGTCGCTAACGTCGTTCCGGTACCTAAGAAGGACGGTAAGTTACAGATGTGTGTGGACTACAAAGACCTGAACAGGGAAATCCCCAAGGATGACTTCCCGCTTCCCCACATTGATGTTCTGGTTGACAACACTGCACATCACAAAATCTTCTCCTTCATGGATGGTTTCTCTGGCTACAACTAGATCAAGATAGCTCCTGAAGACATGGAGAAGACAACCTTCGTCACACAGTGGGGCACCTTCTGTTACAAGGTGATGCCTTTTGGGTTGAAGAATGCTGGGGAGACTTATCAGCGAGCCATGGTCTCCTTATTTCATGACATGATTCACCATGAGATAGAGGTTTTTGTTGATGACATGATATCCAGATCTCAAACCAAGGAAGAACACCTTGATCATCTGCAAAGGTTGTTCGACAGGTTGAATACATACAAGCTGAGGTTGAATCCGAACAAATGCACCTTTGAGGTAAGGTCTGGTAAGCTTCTGGGGTTCATCGTCAGTGACAAAGGTATTCAGGTAGACCCTGCAAAGGTAAAGGCCATACAAGAGATGCCGACTCCCCATAATGAGAAAGGAGTTAGAGGTTTCTTGGGACACTTGAATTATATCTCAAGGTTCATTTCACATCTGACTGCTACTTGTGAGCCAATATTCAAGCTCCTGAAGAAAGATAAAGTGGTAAAGTGGAATGATGAACGCCAGGCTGCTTTCGAAAGAATCAAGGAATACCTTCAAGAACCACCAATTCTGATTCCTCCGATTGAAGGAAGACCTTTGATATTGTACTTAACAGTGCTAGACAATTCAATGGGGTGTGTGCTGGGGCAGCATGACGAGTCTGGTCGAAAAGAGCATGCAATATACTACCTTAGCAAAATGTTTACCGACTGTGAAACCCGATATTCACTGCTCGAGAAAACTTGTTGCGCTTTGGCATGGGCTGCTCACCGACTAAGACAGTATATGTTGACCCACACTACTTTATTGATATCTAAGATGGATACAATCAAGTACATCTTCGAGAAGCCCGCCCTCTCGGTAAGAATAGCAAGATGGAAGATGATCTTAACTGAATACGATATACAATATACAACCCAGAAAGCAATCAAGGGAAGTGTATTGGCTGATCATTTGGCTCATCAGGCCGTGGATGACTACTAGTCCATGAATTTTAAGTTCCCAGACGAGAATATTATGCTAGTGGATGACTATGAAGAACCTGGACCGGATGAAGGACCTGAAGAAGGATCCCAATGGACTATGGTTTTTGACGGAGCTTCGAACGCACTTGGTAATGGCATTGGCGCTGTAATCATATCTCTTGAGGGCTGTCATACTCCTTTCACCGCCCGATTATACTTCAACTGTACTAACAAAATGTCAGAGTATGAAGCTTGTATCATGGGTGTTGTACCCCAAAATTTTCCCTCTCACTTATCAAGATTTTTCTCATAAGATCTCTTTGACTCAAGACTGCATTAGGATTTGACCAGCTCAAGACACCTCCTCATGCACTGATGACCAAAATTAGGGTTTGAGTTTGCACAAGGATTTTTGGACTATCAATGCTTCATATGACTTTCAAGGATCATCAGGGACCCCCAAGATTACTCATGTCAAGTTTCAAGCCTTGAATCACACTTTTGATCAGTCAATTGGACAATTGACCTAAAAATTAGTTGTATTGGGGAAAAAGTCAACCATGGCCAATTTTCAGTCAAACTTCATAATTATTTATCCACATCAACATCTTAGACTCAGATGTATAATTTGATCAAGTTTGGACCACAATTCCCCAAGATATTTGATCAAATCATCAAAAGGGCAAAATGGTCAAAATTAGGGTTTTGACTGAGAAGGGGCAATTTCTGATTTTTGACCTAGCAAATGATCAATTGGTTTGAATCATTATTTTAAGTGTTCAATTGAATCATCTTGACCTAATGACATGATTCAAAACATTACAAATTCATTGGATTGACAGATGAATTTTTCAGTCAACTGATCAAAAGTCAACTGTATACTGAAAAATTAAACTTTGACTTTTTGGTCAAATTCAAGTGCCACGGATTACAATTCATCAAAACATGTCAAAATGTGAAACTTGTTCATCAAGAAATCAAGGATTGAAGATTTTGTTTTGAAATTTGAAATTTCTTAACTTAGAAATTTTTCTAAGTATAGAAAATTTCTTATTTTTTCTCAACTTTAGGCCAAATTTTCACCATGATACAACATGATTCAAAGGAAGTTCCCAACATGAAAGTTGTAGATCTCCATGAAATATACAACTTTTCTTCACACAATTTCTCCTAAATATGCTTGGATCTCAAGATATAATTTTGTGAATACATGCTTGTGATACGGTGGCAGAACCAGACTGTTTAATACTGGTTTGCGTTTTGCGTTTGTGTTTGCAAAATGTCGTGGTAAGCAAGAGTCGCCACCAACTTTTATTTTATCCAGCTGGAAAGGAAAAAAGCGCAGAAAAATTCCTTTTTCGAGATTTTGAGTACGGGGGTAGATTATAGAAAGGGAAGGTATTAGCACCCTTTCTATCTGTGGTTTTCCATGGGCTCTTAGGTACTTGCTCATCATTTTGAAAATTGCTTCCGTGTTTGTGTGTTTTTGATTTTTTTTTTGTTTTACTTCAATTTTACCCTTGCTTTTGTCTTCAAGAGTGTTACGAAGTGTTTTTGAAAACTTTGTTTGAAAAGAGTGTAAGTGTGGAAAAGTTTATTTTGAGCAAGTACCTACTAGCATCTACCTACTCGAAAAAAGAATGTTTCTGTTCTTGTTTCCTTTAGAGAACACTATCCCACTATTAATGAGTAGGTAACATCATCGTTGGAGTTGTAAGGGTTAATTCGAAAGGGACGTACGATCACTAAAGCAATGTTAGGATGCCTTAGTAATAACCCTAATGTCTTAAGATCATATTCGAGGCAACATTTCCGAGGCAACCTTTCCGAGGGAACATTTCCCAACGGGACATTTGATCTTTGTTTAGACAAGAGAGCGACCACTAAAATACCCTATACTTAATGACCGTTTACCGAAGTCAACCGAAGTGAGAGTATACCCTAAGAGTGCGCATGTGCGAGTGATTCAATTTCAAGTTATTATCTTTGTACATTTAGGGTTTGCTAACTGTGATCGGTGGATCTGGAACTGACTGTTTAACGCTGGTGCACGAAATGTCGCGGAAGCAAGAGTCGCCACCGTCTTTTATTTTCTCCAATATGGAAAGGACAAAAGCACAGAAAAATTCCTTATAGAGATTGCTCTCGGTTCGGGAGGTAGATTTATAGAAAGGGAAGGTGTTAGCACCCTTTCTATCCATGGTTATCCATGGGCTCTTAGATACTTGCTCATTTGTGTTTTCAAAATTGTTTGTTTGCTTTTCAAGGTGAGTGGGTTTGAAAAAGTTTCTTTGAAAATTTCAGTTCGACTCTTGTATCGGTCCTCAAGAGTGTTTGAAAAATTGCTTTCGAAAGCTTTTTTGAAAAGGTGTCGGTGTGAAAAGTATTTTTGAATTTGTTTTGAAATTAGAGCAAGTATCTAGAGTCGTCTACCTACCCTAAGGAATTCGTCTGTGTAAATGTCCTCTAAAGTAGTGCTATCCCACCATTAAGAGGTAGGTAGCACCACCGTTGGAGGTGTTAGGGTCAATTCGAGGTTCGGGACATGGTGATCACCGGAGCAATGGGAAGACACCTTAGAAGCTACCCTCATGCCAGGTTCCCGGATCATGAGGACTTACTAAGACATCCTCTACTCGACGATAACCTTTCGAGGGGCAAGGCAACAGTGAGGCGTACCCTAGGGGTGGTGTGTGATTTGTGTGTCGTTTTCAGATATTTTGTCTTGTTCATGTCATGGGTGATCTACACATTGCTTTTATTTTAACATTCATTCTTGCATGCAAATTAATTAACTGTTAAAAGGTTGCGAGAAATATAAAGTTCCTAAGCTATTACAAAGGCGCGGGTCCACATCGCCAAATTAAATCCAGGACCCGATTTGACATAAAATAAAGATGCGAGAACTATAAATATTGAATTTACATGGCTTTGGGAGAATTACATGAATATTTAAAAGAACGGAAATAAAATGCGCGAAGAGAATAAAAATCGGGAATGCGAGGGCGTTGGACCCTTTTTAACGAAATTAATTAAATTAAAGTAAAAATAAAAGATTTTTGGAGTTTTTTATTTATGAATTTTTAATAAGAGAATTAAATGAAATTTAAACCTAATTCTAGCTATTTTTTAATTTATTAAGAAAATATGAAAATTAAACCTAAAATTAAACCTAATTAATTAATGCAATTTGATTTATAAAAATAAATAATTAATTATTAGTGATGAGAAAATAAAAGAAAAAGTAATTAAAGTAATTAAAACCTAATTCTACAAATTTTAAGTTTATTGAAAAAATGTCAAAATTAAGTTTAAGAATAAAACTAATTAATTAATAAGACTTTATTTACAAAAATAAGTTTAAATGAAATATATTTTATTTTCATGACTTTCTGATTTTTATTATTTTTATGTTTTATGAAAATAAATTAATTTAAAGAATAAAAAAGAGAAACAATTGAAACAAATAAAATAAAAAAAGGAAAAGAATTGCAAAACCTTGGGGGATTCTGTCCCCAATTGGGAGGTATCATTGGCATTTTAGGCCCATTGAAACTCTGGCCTTGTTGACTTTTCTGAGCCACATACGTCTGCCTTGACTGGTGCTCATGGTGATCTCCAAATCATAGCCCTTTGATTGGTCTCAATAAGCGCGTGGCACGCCTGGATGATGGACGTATGGTGAACGCTTGGATTGAAGCTGCACGTAAGTAAGGTTAGAAAAATAATATGGAGAGAGGAGGGGGACCTGGGATTCGAACCCAGGTCCCAGAGGTTACCAATGCCAAGCCTGACCAGTGGAGCTGTTAATGCGCGTTGTACATAGAATAGCAAATAAATAACATAAAAGAAAATTGGTTAGTGGCCTAGGAAATACAAAACGCGCGCTGAATTCAAATGGCTCAATCACGCTTCGCCACCTAAGCGTCTTCTTCCTTGTTTGCATTTTTCCTGAAACAAAAACAACAAGATTGCGGGGGTTTTAAACCCCCACTATATACTGTGTCAAAAAATAGCGAATAGAGTATGGTGCTTCATAAATTAGGCGCGAGGTGTGGAAACGATTGGCCATGAGTTTCTGATTCTGATGGTATGGGTCTCAGGTCTTAATTTTTCCATAGGAGTAAACCCCCAATTTCACAGCTTTGTAACCTAACAATCTTCCATGGTGAAATCGCGTATGGGCAAGCAAAACTTAATCAAACTATATGGTTAGCTTCAGAATGATAAGAACAATACAAAACAAGAATTAGAATTGAAAATCATGGCATGAATGATACAAGACGATTATGCAAAAAAAGTGACACGGTCTGACTTCTAGTTACCAATTCTGGGCGTTAGGGATGATGGTTTTGATCTAAAAACCTTCCTTGAAGTCTCAGGAATGTAATGGAATGATTATTTTCCTTTGAATCACACTGGAATGTAGTTTTCAGTTCTGGAATTTTTTGACAAAAACTCAAACTTTGTTCTTCTTTTCTGGCGCAGCTTGGAGGGTTTTTGGCATTAGGTTTGCATCTTGCTTATGTATGGATGGATTAGGGTTGAGTTTTTGAGCCAAAGGATCAAAGCATTGATGTAGAGAATATTTGATTTTCATGGCATAATTTTTCAATCTTTTCCATGCATATTTGATACCAATCATGTCCAATCTTCATTGATTCTTTCCCTATCTGATTTGCACGAAATCTTGGAGATATTTCATGCATAAAAAGATTTAAAAAGTTTGCTTTGGTATTTTTCACATATTTATTTTATTAAATGAATTAATAGTAATTTAAAATTCAAATAAATAAATAAAAATGATGAATAACTTCCCTTTGGGCCAAATGGTCGTGCACATGTTTTGGATGATGATTCTTGGAAGAAAAAGAGGCCCATTAGCAATTTTAAGGCATTTGAAGCAAAGTTGACTTTTCAAAATACCCAAACATTTCCCAACTTCCACAAGGCATATCTTGCTCAATTTTTAAGCTTTTCTCATGTTCTTGGCCATTTTGGAAAGGTCTTTAAGTCCTCTAACCAATTCCTTTGGTCCCATGTCATTTTGATTTACCAATCTCAAGTTATGGCCTTTGACTTAAAGTCCCTTTTTGTTGACTTTTGAAAATGACCTATAATGTTGAAATTGATAACTTTTTGTGAGAGCATTTCTTGGACTTGAAGTGTGAAGAGGAGTTGTAGGAAATGTCTTTATCTTCAAAATGAGATTTGGATGGAATTTTTCTGATAATCCATGTGGAAGTTATGCCTTGGTCAAGTTACAGTTGACTTTTTCAACTGTCTAAATATGGAAACTTTTGCATCTTGGGACTTTTTGAGCCAAGCTTTGAGAATCATGATCAAGCATTGATCAAATGATGTTTGTGGCTTCAAAATGAGATGTTGACCAAAAATTTGGACTTTTGACTGTCAAATGACCATTTTGCCCCTGCAGTTGAATGTAGGGCAGTTAGGGTTTTTGACTGTGCAATTTTGTGCTGTAAGTCTTGAAACTTGGCATGAGGATGCTTGACCATGTTTGTAGGCATGTGGGACTTGATTGGTCCCTTGGAAACTTCAATTACTTTGCCAGAACCAAAACCCTAGTTTTTGACTGTTAGGAGGCCCTTGAACTGTGCAACCCTTGGGGAATTTTGAAGCATGCTCTTTGCCATTCTTGAAGAATATGGGAGGGCAAATTTTGGGGTACAACAGTTGCCCCTGTTCAATCTTCTTAGACCTGAGGATGCAGATTGGCTGGCGTGCCTTTCGTAATCCGAAGGTGGAAGATGATTGAACACTAGAGTGCCCAGAAATTTGCGCTCACATAGTAGTGTGATGTGGGAATGGGCTTATAGACGCCATTTGGAGATTGATGAACAAGATGATGGGCTTATAGATGCCATGCTGAGAGATGATGGATGGTGGATGGGCTTATAGATGCCATCTGGGTGTTGATCGCGTAAGAGATTCCTTAGCGAGAACTTGCGTACCTGCAAAAGAAAATGATTACCTGACCGGTTACAGGAGCTGGTCTTCAGATTCTTTGTATAGATGTGTCCTGACTGGTTATAGGAGCTGGATCTGGATCTTTAAAAGGTGATGAATGAACCAGGGATGGTTACTACCTCAACAGGAACGCTGAGAGAACCTTGGACGATTACCACCTCAACAGGAACGCTGAGAGAACCTTGGGCGACTTCAACCTCAACAGTAACGCTGAGAGAATCTTGGGTGACTTCTACCTCAACAGTAACGCTGAGAGAATCTTGGGCGACTTCTACCTCAACAGTAACGCTGAGAGAATCTTGGGCAACTTCTACCTCAACAGTAACGCTGAGAGAATCTTGGGCGACTTCTACCTCAACAGTAACGCTGAGAGAATCTTGGGTGACTTCTACCTCAACAGTAACGCTGAGAGAATCTTGGGCGACTTCTACCTCAACAGTAACGCTGAGAGAATCTTGGGCGACTTCTACCTCAACAGTAACGCTAAGAGAATCTTGGATATCTTCTACCGAGTCTTTATCAGGAAAATCTATTAGGGGTCGATTTAGCTGGACTAGAGAAGGTCTTTGATTGGATAAGAAACAGAAAAATCTTAGGGTCGATTTAACTGAACCGGTCTAGGTCTTGAAATGTCTTCAACTGGATAAGAAACAAGGAGATCTTAGGGTCGATCTGACTGAACCAGAGAAGGCCTTTGACTGGATAAGAAACAGAAAAATCTTAGGGTCGATTTAACTGAACCGGTCTAGGTCTTGAAATGTAGCTGAGAACTTAACTGGATCTTTCCTGAAAGGTAAAGGTCAGTCATATGCAATGCATGATATGGATCAAGCAATGACGTTCTCAACATAAATGAGATTTGTAAGATGTGATGCGTATATGCATGCTATAATGATGTATGTGAAGTTTATGAATGTATGTTTTCGTCTTAGGAAAATAAATCCTTGACAGGTGCCGGGAAGTCACTCCTGGGCTGATGTTGAAGAATAGATCTTTGCTTCCGCTGGGGATGGTAGTTGCAAGAATACCGGTAGGAGAAGATAACTCCGTTGGGGAATAATCTTGGCGAATAGAACACTCTGCGGGGAGAAAAGTACTCTAACGATCTTGCTGGGAAGCAATACTCTGTGGGGAGAGAGAGGTACTCTGTTGGAATGTTGATGGTAACTTCGCTGGGGATACCATTGTTATGTTGGAAGTGTTGATAGACTTCGCTGGGGATATGCAGAATTCGCCGAGGACGATCTTCCGAGGCTTTTTGGCTGAGGATAACCCAGTTATATCCTGGTAAGGAAATAACTCTTTGAATAAAGCCGGGAGACGCGTTCATGCTCTGTAGAGGACAAGCTTCCAGAATCTACTGGGGATGAGCTTACTGCTTGGGGAGATGGATTCCAACTTTTCTGGGGAAACTGGATTGGACTCTCCTGGGGAAGTTTGAACTGTACTGGAAGTAACTCCACTGAATGCTTGATAAACCGCCGGGGAACAATCTTAGATTAAGATTGCCGGGGATGCTTGTTAAGAACGCATGTATGTTGCTGGGGAATGTTGAGATCTGCGGGAGGATACCCAACTTCCTTAAGGCTGATAATAGCTTTGCTTGGGGAGAGTGCATTGACTTGCTGGCTCACTCTCTGGGGATTTAAGATATCTGGTTATGTTCTTCAGCTGAACCTACCTTGGTACCTTGGAGGACAGAACAATTAGATTGCTTCGACAACTCTTTATTGCCCCTGTTTCTAATGTTACCTGTAATTAATCCTTTGTTTCGTATGCAAATATTTATGAGTTAGCAATTAGTGTCAATGCATATATCACAAATTGAACCTTGGACGTTCTTCGCAAAACAAAACAGAAAAGGAAAAACCAAATGGCAATTTTAACTGAAAAGTGATTTTTGTATTGATTTTGAATTTGCCTGTAAATAGGCGTTTATGTACAAGAGGCTGACGTCCTAGTAAGAGAACGCCGCCGAACAAAAGAATTTATACAAGTTTGTACAAAGGAAAATAAAACAGCTGTGTGAAATGAATGATCCCACTGGGTTCCAATTCTGCTATTGCCTTTATATATCCGAGCGTCTCATCACTTGATGACCTTAGTTGAAGATGAAGCTGACTGATCGATGCCGTCTGAGCTTGATGTAGATACCGGATTCTGGATGCAGATTGATCCAATGAGACATAGTATTACGCTTTATCCCTAACTTTTGCCTGGACCGCCCTTTCGGGTTTTCAGTCCACCGGGATACCCATTTTTGCCCAAGCCGCCTTTTCAGGTTTTCGACTTGCCGGGTGTACAGATTTTTTTCATTTCATCCCTTCATTTTGCCCGAACCCTTTTGGTCCGCCGGGAAGCCCTAATTTTTGCCTAGGTATGTCAACCCAGCGGGTCTTTTTTCATGCGTAGTATCTTTTCACTATGTCTGCATTGGCGGGGTGAGGAAGGTCGTCACCATCCATGTTAGTTAGAATCATGGCTCCTCCTGAGAACACATGTTTAACCACAAATGACCCTTCGTACGTGGGGGTCCATTTGCCCCTTGGATCACTCTGAGGAAGGATGATTCGCTTGAGTACCAGATCTCCAACTTGATATTACTGTGGTCTGACCTTTTTGTTAAATGCCCTGATCATCCGTTTTTGATACGTCTGACCATGACAGATAGCAGCAAGTCTCTTTTCATCAATAAGGTTTAGCTGATCAAGTCGTGTCTGGATCCAATCATCTTCGTTCAGATCTGCATCCTTCATTATCCGGAGAGAGGGTATTTGCACTTCGATCGGTAAGACTGCCTCCATGCCGTAGACCAAGGAGAAAGGAGTTGCCCCGGTTGACGTCCTGGCTGAGGTACGGTACCCATGTAGAGCGAACGGTAACATCTCGTGCCAATCTTTATAGGTCACCGTCATCTTCTGCACGATTTTCTTGATGTTCTTATTCGCTGCTTCTACAGCCCCATTCATCTTCGGTCTGTAAGGAGAAGAGTTGTGGTGTTGTATCTTAAACTGCTCGCAGAGCTCAGTGATCATCTTGTTATTAAGATTGGTACCGTTGTCTGTAATGATTCTTTCAGGGACGCCGTATCGACAGATCAGGTTGTGCCGAATGAACCGTGCCACAACAGTCTTGGTTACCGTAGCATAGGAAGCTGCTTCAACCCACTTCGTGAAGTAATCGATCGCCACCAGGATGAAGCGATGCCCGTTGGATGCCGTAGGTTTAATCTCACCGATCATATCTATGCCCCACATTGCAAACGGCCAAGGTGCAGTCAGAACATTTAGAGGAACTGGGGGAACATGCACCTTGTCTGCATATATCTGGCATTTGTGACACGTCCGAGAATGTTGGTAACAATCGGCTTCCATGGTGGACCAGAAATACCCTGCCCGAAGGATCTTCTTAGCCATAATGTGTCCACTGGAATGTGTTCCGAAGGTCCCTTCATGTAGCTCTTCCATGATCCTTTCTGCTTCCGTTTTATCCACACAACGCAGTAAGGTCGAATCATGGTTTCGCTTGTACAAGATGCCGTTGCTAAGGAAGAACTTTGCTGCGAACCTTCTCAGAAACTTCTTATCGTTGACAGATGCACTTTCAGGGTATTCCTGAGTTTCCAAGTATCTCTTTACCTCATGGTACCAAGGCTTCTCAGTTACCAATTCAGTCTCGACATCACAACAGTATGCTGGTTCATCTAGTTTCCAGATGATGATCCGGGGAGCCTCATTGTCCCATTTAACTTTGAACATAGAAGACATCGTAGCTAACGCGTCCGCCAGCTGATTCTCCTCTCTCGGAAAGTGTTCAAAGGTTATCTCTGTAAAGTGGGGGATCAAGGTCAACACACATTCTCTGTAAGGAATAAGATTCGGATGTTTCGTATCCCACTCTCCTTTGATCTGATTGATCACGAGAGAGGAATCTCCGAAGACACTCAGAAACTTGATCCTTAAGTCGATCGCAGCTTGGATACCCATGATGCATGCCTCATACTCCGCCATGTTGTTGGTACAGTTGAAACATATCCGGGCAGTGAGTGGAGTATGAGTGCCTTGAGGGGATATGATTACAGCGCCAATACCGTTACCCAAAGCATTGGAGGCTCCGTCAAAGTGCATAGACCATCGGGATCCTTCCTCAGGTCCTTCATCCGGTCCAGGTACTTCATAGTCAGTCACTATCATGATGCTCTCGTCTGGAAACTCGAAGTTCATTGACTGATAGTCGTCTACTGCCTGATGTGCCAAGTGGTCTGCCAATACACTTCCCTTGATGGCTTTCTGGGTTGTATACTGGATGTCATATTCTGTCAAGATCACTTGCCATCTTGCTATTCTCCCAGACAGAGCAGGCTTTTCAAATATGTACTTTATAGGATCCATTTTTGAGATCAATAAGGTAGTGTGAGTCAGCATATACTGTCTCAGCCGGCGAGCAGCCCATACCAAAGCGCAACAAGTTTTCTCAAGCAGTGAGTATCGGGTCTCACAGTCGGTAAACTTTTTGCTAAGGTAATAAATGGCATGCTCTTTTCGGCCAGACTCGTCATGCTGCCCCAGCACACACCCCATTGAGTTGTCAAGTACTGTCAGGTATAGTATTAGAGGTCTCCCTTCCACCGGTGGCATAAGGATGGGTGGTTCTTGGAGATACTCTTTGATTCTGTCAAAAGCAGCCTGACATTCATCATTCCAACGTACTACCTGATCTTTCTTCAGCAGCTTGAAGATTGGCTCACAGGTAGCAGTTAGGTGCGAGATGAAGCGAGCAATGTAATTCAGGCGTCCTAAAAAGCCTCTGACCTCTTTCTCTGTCCTAGGAACTGGCATCTCTTGAATAGCTTTAACCTTGGCAGGGTCCACTTGAATACCCTTATCACTTACAACAAAGCCTAGCAACTTCCCAAATCTTACCCCGAAGGTGCACTTGTTCGGGTTCAACCTCAGCTTGTATAATTTCAATCGGTCAAACAACTTCTGCAGATGATCAAGGTGTTCTTCCTCAGTCTGGGACCTTGCGATCATGTCGTCAACATACACTTCTATCTCATGATGGATCATATCATGAAATAAAGCAACCATGGCACGTTGGTAGGTTGCCCCAGCATTTTTCAACCCGAATGGCATGACCTTGTAGCAGAAGGTGCCCCACTGAGTAACAAAGGTAGTTTTTTCCATGTCTTCAGGAGCCATCTTGATCTGATTGTAACCTGAAAAGCCGTCCATGAAAGAGAACACCTTATGCTGAGCAGTATTGTCAACAAGGACATCAATGTGAGGTAGGGGGAAGTCATCCTTGGGGCTGGCCCTATTCAGATCCCTGTAGTCGACACACATTCTGACCTTACCGTCCTTCTTTGGTACCGGCACCACATTAGCAACCCACTGAGGATAGGAAGTCACTGCAAGAAACCCGGCATCAAACTGTTTCATAACCTCGGCTTTGATCTTCTCAGACATCTCTGGACGCATACGACGGACCTTTTGCTTAACCGGAGGGCAGTCTTCCTTAGTAGGCAAGTGATGGACCACAATATCGGTATCCAACCCGGGCATGTCTTTGTAGGACCAGGCAAAGATATCCATATAATCATGTAGCATCTGAGTCAACCGTTGCTTCACGCTGAGCTCTAGGTTGGCATCGATCTTTACCTCCTTTCTGTCTGCCTCAGTACCCAGATTTATTGTTTCCACGGGCTCTTCATGTGGTTGAATTGCCCTCTCTTCCTGGAGCAACAGTCTTGCGAGCTCGCCAGGCACTTCGCAATCATCTTCACCTTCGTCTTCGGCTAAGTTGATCGGATTTTCGAAGTCATAACTGGCAGTAGCAGAGTCGTTACCAGTGAGATCCAGAGTGGATTGAAACCTGTATGAGTGAGTGTGTGTAAATACAGCTGTTTTTGTAATATATAAAGGAAGGAAAGAAAGAAAAGGAGCATAAGATTTGAAATGCGAGAAAACGTCCAGGATCTTTATTCATGAAATATGAAATGACAATTTATATGCCCTCACAAATGAAGCCACGGTGCCCCGGGTAAGACACCGGGCCATAGAGTTTTAATTGTTTATTACAAATAACAAAACAAAGAAGTTTATTACTGCGTAACAAAAGTAACAGGAGTATGGTCCTTGGCAATCCAATTGGTCAATCCGCCCTCAGTCGTCGGGTAGATCCAGCTATTGAACTCTGACTCTCCCACTTCATCTTCATCTCCCACAGCGTTCACCCCTGGATTGGTAATGAGCACAGGAGATCTTCTGATCTTTGCCTTCCGCATAGCCTTCTGACCCTCTGCAGTAAAACCCAGTCCGAACTTGTTATTTTTGTGTGTAAAATCCGGGAGCCTTCCCCAGTTAGCACATTCACCTTTCTGGACCACAGCCCGGGCATCCCTCAAGGAAGCCATCTTCAAAGGAACATCCTCTTCGACCACTGTTTCTGCTGCTGCTAAAGTTGGAGGTACCTCTTCGAAATGTTGAAAGGGGGTTTCAATAAACTCCCCGTCCATCTCAATATACCTGAAGGAATTCAAATGGCTCACCATATACTCCTCCTCTCCCTGCACAGTGACAATCTTCCCTCTGACGGGGTACTTTAGCTTCTGGTGCAAGGTAGAGGTTACTGCCCCAGCTTTGTGGATCCAAGGTCGACCCAGTAGACAAGAATACGATGGACGGATATCCATCACATAGAAAGTAGAGTCGAAAACTTGAGAGCCCACCCGGATAGGAATGTCAACCTCTCCATGAACCATCCTCTTAGAACCGTCAAAGGCTCTGACGATGATATTGCTAGGTTTCAGCTCCAGGCCTTCACAATCCAAACGGTCTAAGGCTTTCTTGGGTAGCACATTTAGGGAAGAGCCAGTGTCCACCAACACGTGCGCAAGAGTAGTGCCCCTGCATTCAATAGAGACATGCAGGGCATCATTGTGGTCCCTTCCCTTAGCAGTAAGGTCGGCATCTGAGAAACCCAAACCATTGTCCGCTGTCAGATTTGCTACGCAATCAGTGAACTGGATGGCAGATGTCTCCTGTGGTACGTGGGCCGTCTTGAGAAATGAAATCAAGGCCTTAGCATGGGCCTCGGAGCACAGTAATAAGGAGAGCATGGAGATTTTGGAGGGTGTATGCCCCAGCTGCTCCACAACATTAAAGTCACTCTTCTTGATTATCTTTAGAATTTCCTCCATCTCTTGTTGGGAGGCCTCAACATTTACAGGTCTTGGTGCCTCCATCCGGGCAGGCTCATCTTCAATCTCTTTGCCCCGAGCATTAGATGACTCGGCAGCAGGGAAAACAACTTGATAAAAAACGGGAACAGGTACATTCGCAGGTGTTATAGTGAGGGGTCTTCGAATAGCTGGTGGTGCAATGTCAGGCGAGAAGAGCCTGCCACTGCGGGTAACCTTTGCTGGACCAGTGATATTGCTGATGCTGGTGCCAGTGTTGAATTCTTGTTTGATTCCATTCACATACACGTCTGCCCCATAGTGCCAGGGGACAGCCTTATCAGATTCGTAGGGGAGAGGCCCCGGAACAGTAATGACAACAGGTGCGACAGTCATGATTTGAACAGGCTTCCTTGGGAGAGCCTTGATTGGATTATTAAAGATTGTAACAACAGAAACTTCTTCTACCGGAATCAACTGAACAACAGACTTCTTGAACAGAATCTCTTTGCTGTCCATTAGGCTTTGGATGCCCAACTTCAGCAAAGGACAACCAGAGAGGGAAACAGCACAGAAAAGGCAACCCTCACTACAACCCGGAAATAAACCGGCCAGCAGTAGGTTCCTCTTGACAGTCATTAAGGGAGTAGCCACATCATTCACAGAAACGGCGTATATCTCTTCATCAACAGCATTTACTCCATGCTGGGGCATAGGAGCAGTCACCACATTTGGCCTCTCAGGCGCTTCAAACTGTATCTCTTTTGCGTCAATAAGGTCTTGTACCTTATTCCTTAATGCCCAACAGTCATCAGTGGAATGCCCCGGGCTATCAGAGTGATAAGCACAGCGGGCATTTGGATTGTATTTGGGAGAGGCAATATTTACAACCTTCGGGGCCTCTCGAACAGTCACTAGGTTGGTGGACAGCAACTGTGGCAAGATCTGCGATAACGTCATACTCAAACGGGTAAACTCTCTCCGGGGTCTTTCACCCCTTTGAGGATTGGTTTGCCGAGGAGCGGCAGCAGGCTTAGCAATCATCACCGCGTTGACAGATTGGCGGCGCTCCGGTTTCTCTTGTCTTCTAGACCCATATACAACACTGGCCTCCTTCTTAAAGGGCTTCTTCTCTGAGTTGGATGATGTACCTTTCTGAATTTTACCAGACTTCATCCCAGCCTCTATTCTTTCTCCAGTCAGAATAAGATCAGTAAACCCTGCAGATGAGTTACCGATAAGATGGTTGAAAAATGGCCCAGATAGGGTCCCCAAGAACATGTCTACCAACTCCCGGTCAGTTAACGGAGGCTGCACCCTGCCAGCCAGATCCCTCCACTTCTGTGCGTACTCTTTAAAACCTTCACTTGAACCTAACGACATACCCTGGAGTTGGGTACGTGTAGGGGCAGGGTCGGCATTATATTGATACTGCTTATAGAAAGCAGTAGCCAACTCCTCCCAGTTACGAACCTTGGTCCCATCCAGCTGATAGAACCATTCGAGGTGAGTCCCTGAAAGACTCTCCTAGAAGAAGTGGATCCACAAGTTCTTGTCCACTGAGTACGGTTGAATCTTCCGCACGTAAGATCTGAGATGCAGCTTGGGACAAGACGCCCCGTCATACTTGGTAAAGGATGGTGCTTTGAACTTATGAGGAATGATCACACCAGTAGACAAACCCAAGTCTCCGAAATCCAGCCCAGGCACCTGTTGTATCTCCATAGCATTCAGTCTGTCCTCCAACTGCTTATACCGGTCTTCAGCCGGAGGATACTGTTCCTCATCAAAATCAGTCTCGTTGTCGGAGACTACCGGACTAGGACCTTTTCCCTCTTGGGGACTACCCTTGCCTATAGAAGAACCAGCCTCTTCATTCTGCAGAGTGTTGCCAAACCTTCGGCCCGAGTTGAAAAGAACAATTCTCCTCTTCTTCTTCTTCTCCTTCTTCAGGAGCAGAGCCTTCAGCTCTTCTTGGCCTTGAGCCAAACCCATGATTAGTTCCTGAAATTGCGCATTCTGCGCCTGAAGAGCCTTGATGGACATCTCGGTTGATGATGAGTCAGGATTCATGATGCTGAAATAAATAGCGAAGAACGGTAAGCAACCTGAAAAGAAGAAAACCTGCTATGCACATGATGAATGATATGTGTTTATGCAATGCATTCAAGGGTTCGAAAGATCAAATTTGTTGTAGACAAAAAGGAACACACGTTATCATTAAGGAAATAACTGTTCAGTACATCAAAGCCTCATGGGCACAAATTACAAAGCAAATCAATCCCAAAAGACACTACGCATCCTCTTTGGAGCTATGTAGGTGTTGAGATTCCTCTCCTCGTGCAATAGGCGGGTGAGCTCCAAGACCTTCTTTTCACTAGCATGTAGACTGGTCTCAAGAGAATTTCGTTCTTCCTTAAGCTGGATCCAACTCTTCTGCATCTCTTCCCAGGACGTGGGCATGTCAGGATGCTGCATGGTGTAGGACACTTCTCCTTCCAAGACTGGCTCTTTGATCACAGAGAGCATATGAGGATAAGGCATTATTAACTTCTGGGAGCGGGCGCGTACCCACTTGAGATAAGGTTCCAACGGGATGGAGTTCCTGTGCCCTAGTGTCTTGCTGTCTATCCTACTTGGCATCCTCCAAGCTCTGATAAATCTCTGGCGAAGTCCTTGTGCATCATTGTCGAAGTCAAAAACTATGTCAGGAATTAACATGTCATGAGGGCCGTCCCTCCGAGCATAACCAAACTGTCTCCAAGCCAGGCATGGACTGTAAGTAATACCTCCTCTGATTCCAAGTAAAGGAACATTAGGGTACTCCCCGCAACGATCAATGATAGTGACATCCTCTTTGGACCGAGGGCACCAATGTATATCTGCATGTGTAAGAGTCATCAACCGTTGTGACCATCTCAAACCCCGCTCGTTCTTCAAAACTGATTGTGGAAGGTGCGAAATAAACCACCTTCCCAGGAGAGGAGTGCAACACATAAGGACACCTCTTTTTCTCATGGTTCGAGTGTAACATGAGTGAAGGATGTCCCCCAGCAACGTAGGTATAGGATTCCTGGACATGAAGATCTGGACAACACTGATATCTATAAGCTGATCTGGGTTAGGGAACAACACCAAACCATAGACAAGGAGGGCCACAACTTCTTCAAAAGCTTGTAAGTCAAGGGAGTTCCAACATTCATGGGCCTTTTCAAACAGAAACCTGGCTAAGAACCCTTTGACACCACTTCTAACTTCCTAATGTCCCTTGAGGTCAGATGATTGTAGGTGTAAGGCTTTAGCAATCTCTTCAGGCTTGGGTTCCTTTTCCGTACCGTTGTAGGGTAGTTGATCAAGGATAGGGATCTTCAGGAGCCGGGAGAACTCCTCCAATGTAGGTACCAGCTGATAATCCAAGAAGGTGAAACAGTGATGCAGAGGGTCAAAGAACTGGAACAAGACCTTTATCATATCTTCCTCAATGTTGGTATTGACCAAGCTGATGAATCTTCCATGTCTTTCACTGAATGAAGAGCTCTCGGGAATCCTGGATATAAGCTCCTTGAGCTGAGGAGGGATCCTTACAAGGCTGATTTGAATTGTCTTTCTGCGAACAATTTCCATGTCCTATAAAACAAGAACAAAGATGAAGATTCGAACCCCTGAAATGGTTAGTCAATGCATATGATGCTGGATGATGTCATGATGCTATGATTAAACACACCACAGATATTTACAAAGACAAACATGTAAGGCACACAAGTCACACAAGACAAGCCCTTAGGGTTTAGGCCAGCATGGGGTTTAGGTAGTACCCTCTTGAAGTTGGTGGGCTCAACCTGTCCTATTAGAAGTAACCGGGTTCTAAGGGTCTCAATATCACGGGATTGCTTTCATTGTTCATCGTTTCGATTTAGCCACTGAACTGGCGACCGAAATATTCCAGGAAAGCAACCCTCAATTGAGTGTAGTATCGAGTATCAACCAACCTCGGACTGCACCAAAGTCAGTTATCTCACTACCCTAAAGAGGCCAAGATAGTTCAATTAAGGTTCCTAAGGTCTGTTGATGCCTCACGACACCACGCGGATGCCCCGTACTCTCCTTGACTGAACTCAAGGGTTACCGGTACACACCAAAGTGCCACATCAACGTAGCAGACTGTTTCAACCATGTCGGTATACCCCGCACAGTTCCCTCACAGCCTTGTTGCTACTTTCTAAGAAGGTATCCCCAGATCCGGGTTAGGATCTATAGAACTCCCAAGACAGTCCCACAATTTTAAAGCAAACAAGTCAATACAATTGAAAACACAGTTATGAACTATCCTAAGGTACACCTCACTTTATAAATATTCCCCAGCAGAGTCGCCAGTTCTGTGATCGGTGGATCTGGAACTGACTGTTTAACGCTGGTGCACGAAATGTCGCGGAAGCAAGAGTCGCCACCGTCTTTTATTTTCTCCAATATGGAAAGGACAAAAGCACAGAAAAATTCCTTATAGAGATTGCTCTCGGTTCGGGAGGTAGATTTATAGAAAGGGAAGGTGTTAACACCCTTTCTATCCATGGTTATCCATGGGCTCTTAGATACTTGCTCATTTGTGTTTTCAAAATTGTTTGTTTGCTTTTCAAGGTGAGTGGGTTTGAAAAAGTTTCTTTGAAAATTTCAGTTCGACTCTTGTATCGGTCCTCAAGAGTGTTTGAAAAATTGCTTTCGAAAGCTTTTTTGAAAAGGTGTCGGTGTGAAAAGTATTTTTGAATTTGTTTTGAAATTAGAGCAAGTATCTAGAGTCGTCTACCTACCCTAAGGAATTCGTCTGTGTAAATGTCCTCTAAAGTAGTGCTATCCCACCATTGAGAGGTAGGTAGCACCACTGTTGGAGGTGTTAGGGTCAATTCGAGGTTCGGGACATGGTGATCACCGGAGCAATGGGAAGACACCTTAGAAGCTACCCTCATGCCAGGTTCCCGGATCATGAGGACTTACTAAGACATCCTCTACTCGACGATAACCTTTCGAGGGGCAAGGCAACAGTGAGGCGTACCCTAGGGGTGGTGTGTGATTTGTGTGTCGTTTTCAGATATTTTGTCTTGTTCATGTCATGGGTGATCTACGCATTGCTTTTATTTTAACATTCATTCTTGCATGCAAATTAATTAACTGTTAAAAGGTTGCGAGAAATATAAAGTTCCTAAGCTATTACAAAGGCGCGGGTCCACATCGCCAAATTAAATCCAGGACCCGATTTGACATAAAATAAAGATGCGAGAACTATAAATATTGAATTTACATGGCTTTGGGAGAATTACATGAATATTTAAAAGAACGGAAATAAAATGCGCGAAGAGAATAAAAATCGGGAATGCGAGGGCGTTGGACCCTTTTTAACGAAATTAAATTATATTAACAAATTAATTAAATTAAAGTAAAAATAAAAGATTTTTGGAGTTTTTTATTTATGAATTTTTAATAAGAGAATTAAATGAAATTTAAACCTAATTCTAGCTATTTTTTAATTTATTAAGAAAATATGAAAATTAAACCTAAAATTAAACCTAATTAATTAATGCAATTTGATTTATAAAAATAAATAATTAATTATTAGTGATGAGAAAATAAAAGAAAAAGTAATTAAAGTAATTAAAACCTAATTCTACAAATTTTAAGTTTTTTGAAAAAATGTCAAAATTAAGTTTAAGAATAAAACTAATTAATTAATAAGACTTTATTTACAAAAATAAGTTTAAATGAAATATATTTTATTTTCATGACTTTCTGATTTTTATTATTTTTATGTTTTATGAAAATAAATTAATTTAAAGAATAAAAAAAAGAAACAATTGAAACAAATAAAATAAAAAAAGGAAAAGAATTGCAAAACCTTGGGGGGTTCTGTCCCCAATTGGGAGGTATCATTGGCATTTTAGGCCCATTGAAACTCTGGCCTTGTTGACTTTTCTGAGCCACATACGTCTGCCTTGACTGGTGCTCATGGTGATCTCCAAATCATAGCCCTTTGATTGATCTCAATAAGCGTGTGGCACGCCTGGATGATGGACGTATGGTGAACGCTTGGATTGAAGCTGCACGTAAGTAAGGTTAGAAAAATAATATGGAGAGAGGAGGGGGACCTGGGATTCGAACCCAGGTCCCAGAGGTTACCAATGCCAAGCCTGACCAGTGGAGCTGTTAATGCGCGTTGTACATAGAATAGCAAATAAATAACATAAAAGAAAATTGGTTAGTGGCCTAGGAAATACAAAACGCGCGCTGAATTCAAATGGCTCAATCACGCTTCGCCACCTAAGCGTCTTCTTCCTTGTTTGCATTTTTCCTGAAACAAAAACAACAAGATTGCGGGGGTTTTAAACCCCCACTATATACTGTGTCAAAAAATAGCGAATAGAGTATGGTGCTTCATAAATTAGGCGCGAGGTGTGGAAACGATTGGCCATGAGTTTCTGATTCTGATGGTATGGGTCTCAGGTCTTAATTTTTCCATAGGAGTAAACCCCCAATTTCACAGCTTTGTAACCTAACAATCTTCCATGGTGAAATCACGTATGGACAAGCAAAACTTAATCAAACTATATGGTTAGCTTCAGAATGATAAGAACAATACAAAACAAGCATTAGAATTGAAAATCATGGCATGAATGATACAATACGATTATGCAAAAAAAGTGACACGGTCTGACTTCTAGTTACCAATTCTGGGCGTTAGGGATGATGGTTTTGATCTAAAAACCTTCCTTGAAGTCTCAGGAATGTAATGGAATGATTATTTTCCTTTGAATCGCACTGGAATGTAGTTTTCAGTTCTGGAATTTTTTGACAAAAATTCAAACTTTGTTCTTCTTTTCTGGCGCAGCTTGGAGGGTTTTTGGCATTAGGTTTGCATCTTGCTTATGTATGGATGGATTAGGGTTGAGTTTTTGAGCCAAAGGATCAAAGCATTGATGTAGAGAATATTTGATTTTCATGGCATAATTTTTCAATCTTTTCCATGCATATTTGATACCAATCATGTCCAATCTTCATTGATTCTTTCCCTATCTGATTTGCACGAAATCTTGGAGATATTTCATGCATAAAAAGATTTAAAAAGTTTGCTTTGGTATTTTTCACATATTTATTTTATTAAATGAATTAATAGTAATTTAAAAATTCAAATAAATAAATAAAAATGATGAATAACTTCCCTTTGGGCCAAATGGTCGTGCACATGTTTTGGATGATGATTCTTGGAAGAAAAAGAGGCCCATTAGCAATTTTAAGGCATTTGAAGCAAAGTTGACTTTTCAAAATACCCAAACATTTCCCAACTTCCACAAGGCATATCTTGCTCAATTTTTAAGCTTTGCTCATGTTCTTGGCCATTTTGGAAAGGTCTTGAAGTCCTCTAACCAATGCCTTTGGTCCCTTGTCATTTTGATTTACCAATCTCAAGTTATGGCCTTTGACTTAAAGTCCATTTTTGTTGACTTTTGAAAATGACCTATAATGTTGAAATTGATAACTTTTTGTGAGAGCATTTCTTGGACTTGAAGTGTGAAGAGGAGTTGTAGGAAATGTCTTTATCTTCAAAATGAGCTTTGGATGGAATTTTTCTGATAATCCATGTGGAAGTTATGCCTTGGTCAAGTTACAGTTGACTTTTTCAACTGTCCAAATATGGAAACTTTTTGAGCCAAGCTTTGAGAATCATGATCAAGCATTGATCAAATGATGTTTGTGGCTTCAAAATGAGATGTTGACCAAGAATTTGGACTTTTGACTGTCAAATGACCATTTTTCCCCTGCAGTTGACTGTAGGGCAGTTAGGGTTTTTGACTGTGCAATTTTGTGCTGTAAGTCTTGAAACTTGGCATGAGGATGCTTGACCATGTTTGTAGACATGTGGGACTTGATTGGTCCCTTGGAAACTTCAATTACTTTGCCAGAACCAAAACCCTAGTTTTTGACTGTTAAGAGGCCCTTGAACTGTGCAACCCTTGGGGAATTTTGAAGCATGCTCTTTGCCATTCTTGAAGAATATGGGAGGGAAAATTTTGGGGTACAACACTAACCGTTTTAAAATTATCATACATTCTTGTAATGCAATCCTATTATCATACATATAACAGTTAATGTTTGCGGAAATTAAAATGCGGAAAATAAAGCTAAGCTATTACAAGGCTTCGAGGATTAATTACATAGCCAAAAACCCGTAAAACGATAAATAAACGAAAAGTCCTAATTAAACTATTACATCCCATGAACAATTACATCAACATTGTAAAATAAGTAAACGCGCGCGGTGAATCGAGAACGAGAGAAAATTAGGGTTTTGACCCCGTCTAACCTAATTAAAATAAAAATCATTTTTGTTGTTTTTGATTATTTTAAGGAAAGAATAAGGTTTTAAGATTAAATACAAACCTAATTTACTAATTAAATTAAATTGAGAAAATAATTAATTTTGACCTATTTTTATATTTTGTTATTTTGAGAAAAAAGAATTAAATCAAACAAAACCCTAATTTCTAATTTGTTTTAATTTATTTACAAAAACAAATTAAAGTTATCCTAAAATTAAAATAAATAAATTAAATTAATTTTTGATAAAAAATAAAACCTAAATCTAATTTGATGAAGAATTGATTTTATGATTTTTTGATAAAAAAGAATTAATTTGTGTTAGTAAAATAATTTAAATAAATAAATTAAATAAAGAAAATCTAAAAGAATAAAGAAAAGAGTAATGGGCCTGGTAAACATTAATTGAGGGGGGGTGCCATTAGCAAGCTTTTGGGCCCAACAATCTGATCCACGTTTGACCTCTATGCTCCAATGTTTACACGTTGACTGGGGTCTTTGGTAGACTCTCTCATGATGACCTTTGGATTAAATCTGCTTCAGATCTAGTGGCTGCAAGCTGATGGCACATGGTGGGGTGTCATGGAAACCTGCATATAGGAATATGTATATAAAAAATATATTGAAGAAATAAGGGGGACCTAGGAATCGAATCCAGGTCCTATGTCCTTTCCATTCATCTCCATACCAACTGAGCCAAGCGCGCTTGTTGTACACAGAGAAACAAACAAATAATATATTAAAAAACACAACTTGTTAATTTTTCTGTGCGTAAACGTTTGAATGGGCGAACCAGGGCACGCCACGCCATCATCTCTAACCTCTCTCAGTTGCTAAAAGTCTGATGACTTTTACCTACAGACAAGATGCGTAGGTACAGACCCTGCAATTTTCCAAAATCACCTATATGCATGATAAATGAAACCTAAAGCCATAGATCAATTCGCCTTGGCCTGGTGAGCATCATGGTGCCTTTATTTTGGGCCAATTTTACCTGTACAAAATGATCCCAAAACGAGACAAAAAACCCTAACAATGCCATATCTCTATAGGGTTAGAAAAAATGCAATTAACTGTTATGAATAGCTTACAAATGCTTCCAGGATTCAGAATATATACATGATTCATACTACAAGTGCTTAAACAATGATATTCAATTTCAGGAATATGTCAAATTCGTGAACCACTTACATCAGGTTTTAGTGCACGAAAAGGCTTGCTTTTGATTGCTATGGCTTCCTTGAATGCCCAGGAAACGAAACGAATGCTTGGCAAGGTTTCAAAGCACCTGGAAATATGAAAACAGATCACCACTTTTTCTTGATTTTTTGAGTTTGTCCTTCACTCTACACGCCTCCATAACCTTGTGCATTTGGTCTGCATATGTTCTATATGTAGCCTTGAGTGAATTAGGTTTATAAATTTGTTTCAAATCTTCTTCAATTAAGGTGATTGGTCAAGATTTGATTCTCTTGTAAATCTTTCTAAAACAAGCCAAAAATCAATCTTTTTGTGTACAAACATGCCTTGCATGATTTGATTCCCTTGCTATCTGTATAAGAGACCTGAAATATGCACAAAATCTCAAGGTTTAAATGATTTTGATATTTCCATGATTTTATTTTGATTTAATTTGATTTAATTGAAATAAAAATCAAAATAAATGGAAAAAATAAAATAAAGGCAAATGGGAAGGATTATGGGTCGTGGACCATGTTACAAACTCAAGACAAGTACAAAAAGTTGGGCCCATTTGATAAAATTATAATTTGAGGCATATTTGACTTTTGGCAATTTTGCAAAAAAGGTCACCTTCACCAATGCATAACTCCTTCAATTTTGACTCTATGAAGGTGTTCTTGGACTTTTTAGAAAGCTTGAGATGTCCTCTAAGCAACCATTTTGGTATCATATCAATTTATTCTTCCATGTTCATGTATGAAACTTTGACAAAAAAGGTGTTTTTGTTGACTTTTCAAAGTGACCTATAATGTCCAAATTCATAACTTCTTGTGAGTGCATATTTTGAAATTGGGAGCTGAAGATGAATTGTAGGGAATTTCATACTATTCAAAATGAGATTTTGATGGGTCATTTCTAATAAAGTATGAGAAAGTTATGCGTGGTCAAAGTTGAGTTGACTTTTCCTACAAAACCCTAATTTAGTAACTTTTGGGTTTTGATGAATTGTGAGCAATCCTTGATGAATCATGATCAACCATTGATCAAATGATTTATAATACTTCAAAATTAGGATGTTGACCAAAAATCTTGAAGTTTGACTGTATGTGAGCCACCATTGACTTTTGCCCTAACATAGTCGATTTTCAGGCTTTTGAGCAATTGACTGAGCAAACTTCCTATGCAAGACTTGAGACTTGAAAAGGATGATCTTGTGAACATATTAGGACAATGGTGAGCATTTGGGATCTTTTGGACTTAAATATCTTGATGCAACATGAAACCCTAATTTGAGGTAGACTGCCTTAGGAGAGAGTTTGTCTGGTCAACCCTTGGACTTCCTTGAGCAATTTGAGGACCTCACTTGAAATGTATTGAGAAATATGGGAGGGAAAATTTTGGGGTACAACAACTTCCCCTGTTCAATCTTCTTAAACCTGAGGATGTAGATTGGCTTGTCTGCCTTTCGTGGTCTGAAGGTTGAAGATGATTGAACACTAGAGTGCCCAAGAAATTTGCACTCGCATGAAGTGGTACATGTCTTGTGATGTCGGGAATGGGCTTATAGATGCCATTTGGAGATTGATGACGAAGGATGGGCTTAAATATGTCATCCGAAGGAGTGTCGATCGCCTAAGAGATTCCTTAGCGAGAACCCGTATACCTATTATTGAGGATGATTTCATTGGGGAATGCTGATATCTGCCTTGAGAGAAATAGAATTTTAGGAGCTTCAGTCATCCGTTATTCTACTGGGTAATCATCTCTTAGCCAGAGAGGTGAAAATAAACTACCCTCCGGTCGTGATCCAGGCTTCATAGTGATAAGATCGACTACTATCTGGTCGTACTCCAGGCTTTACAGTGACTTACTAGGGAGATGAGATTAAACTTGCTATCCGGTCGTAATCCAGGCTTCAAAGTTTCTCAATTCTTATCTGGTCGTAATCCAGGCTTCAGAAGGAATTAAGTTGTTATCCGGTCGCATCTGGGCTTTAACTTGAATTTAGGGCAAACTAATATCCGGTCGACTCCGGGCTTCTTAATAATTGTCCAGGTAAACTGCTATTTGGTCGAAATCCAAGCTTCGTAGTGTCCTTTACTGTTATCTAGTCGTAATCCAGGCTTCAGTGTCTTTTACCGCTATCTGGTCGTAATCCAGGCTTCACGATGTTTCATACCATTATCTGGTCGAATCCAAGCTTCATGGTGTCCTTTACTGCTATCTGGTCGATTACAGGCTTCACAATACCTTACTTCTTATCTGGTTGAAATCCAGGCTTCAGAAGAAATCAAGTGGTTATCCAGTCGCATCCGGGCTTCCATTTGATTTTTAAGCATACTAATATCCGGTTGACTCTGGGCTTCTTAGTAATTGGCCGGGTAAAATACTATTTGGTAGAAATCCAAGCTTCACAGTGTCCCTTACTGTTATCTGGTCGTAATCCCAGGCTTCAGTGTTCTTTTACCGCTATCTGGTCGTAATCCAGGCTTTACGACGTCTTATACCGCTATCTGGTCGTGATCCAGGCTTCACGATGTTCAGGGAAATCAAGGTATTATCCGGTTGAATCCGGGCTTCATATCTTAGATTAAAGATATACCACTATCTGGTCGACTCCAGGCTTCGTAGTATTCTTGGCTGCTATCTGGTTGTAATCCAGGCTTCACAATGTCTTCTACCATTATCTGGTCGAGTCCAGGCTTAATGGTGTCTTGTATTTCTATCTGGTCATTCTCCAGGCTTCATAATAACTTGTTAAGCTGTTATCTGGTCGATTTCCGGGCTTCACGGCTTGTGTTTATGATATACCACTATCTGGTCGAATCCAGGCTTCATGGCGTCTCTGTATTGCTATCTGGTCGTAATCCAGGTTTCACAATAACTTGCTGGGGATTAAACTATTATCCGGTCGAATCCGGGCTTCATAGCTCAATGATAAACCATTATCTGGTCGATTCCAGGTTTTGCGGTGTTTGATACTGTTATCCGGTTGTTCTCCGGGCTTCACAATATGATGGAGAAATCAAGATACTATCCGGTCGGACCCGAGCTTCATAGCTTGAATTTTGTGAGAATTTGATTGTATCTTTTCCTGAAAGGTAAAGAGTTAGTCGTATGTAATGTCATGATGCATGACATGCGTCAAATAATGATGTTCTCAAAATAAATGAGACTGCGCTGTGTGATGCTTATGCATATGCCATAATGTATAAATATGCAATGTTCTTATGATATTCTCTAGTTGGGGAAAATAAATCCCAGACTGCTGCTGGAGAGTGCAAAGAGTTGAATTCTTTGTACTCGCTGGGGATAACGACCGAAGATGATTTGAGAATAAAACAACGAGAGAAAAACTATGCTGGAGAATAAACTGGCGAGAGAAAGACTCTGTAGGGAAGAGATACTCAGTCAGAAGATCTGATGATTTGGAGAAATAACCTCGGCTGGGGATGAATTACCGTTGCTGGCGATGATGAACTTTATCGGGGATAAAGTTTCTGTTTGTGGAAGAAATAAGCTCCACCGGGGATAGTCTTCAATTGTTGGTGATAGATGGACTCTGCTTGGGGAGAATTAACACCACTGTCTTCAGACACCTTTTTACTCTGCGGGGAGTGCATGCACTTTAGTCATATTCTCAAGCTGGTTCTGTCCCTGTACCTGGTGGGTAGAGCAACTATAAGGTTTGGACAATTTTTGTTTGCCCCTGTTCCTGAAATTACGAGTAATCGTCTTTTGTTTCGCATGTAAATATTTATGAGCAGCAATTATTGTCAAATGCATATATCAAAAATGAATTATTGGACGTTCTTGCAAAACAAAACAGAAAAAGAAAAACAATTTTGAAATTTAATTGTGAAAATGAATTGTATTTATTTTGAAGTTGGCCTGTAATAGGCGTTTTGTACAAGAGGCTGGCGTCCTAGTAAGAGAACACCGCCGAAAGATAGAATTTATACAATTGTGACAAAAATAAAAACAACTATGTGAATAATCCCACTGGGTTCCAACTTTGCTATTGCCCTTATATCTTCGAGCGTCTCATCGCTTTTGCTACTTGGTTGAAGGTAGATCAGATTGATTGGCGCCGTCCGAGCTTGATAGTCGATACTGAAGTCTGGTTGCAAGATGTCCAATGAGACATAGTGTTACGCTTTGATCCCTAATTTTTGCCTGGACCGCCCTTTTGGGTTTTCAGTCCACCGGGATACCCTTTTTGCCCAAGCCTCCTTTTCAGGTTTTCAACTTGCCGAGTGTACAGTTTTTTTCATTTTCATCCCTTATTTTTGCCCGAACCCCTTTGGTTCGCCGGGAAGCCCTTATTTTTGCCTAGGCCAGTCGACCTAGCGGGTATTTGATTATGCGTAGTATTTTTTCACTATGTCTGCATTGATGGGGTGAGGAAGGTCGTCACTATCCACGGTGGTTAGAATCATAGCTCCTCCTGAGAAGATGTTCTTAACCACAAATGGCCCTTCGTACGTAGGGGTCCATTTGCCCTTGGGATCACCTTGCGGAAGTATGATGCGTTTGATCACCAGATCCCCGACTTGATATTCTTGTCGTCTAACTTTCTTGTTAAATGCCTTGATCATTCGCTTTTGATACGTCTGACCATGACAAATAGCAGTAAGTCTCTTTTCATCGATTAAGTTCAGCTGATCAAGCCGGGTCTGTATCCAATCATCCTCGCTCAAACCTGCATCCTTCATAATCCGAAGAGAAGGTATCTGGACTTCAATGGGTAAGATTTCCTCCATGCCATACACCAAGGAATAGGGTGTTGCCCCTGTTGACGTACGCGCTGAGGTGCGATACCCATGAAGAGTGAATTGTAACATCTCATGCCAGTCTTTGTATGTCATCGTCATCTTCTGCACAATCTTTTTGATGTTCTTATTAGCTGCTTCAACAGCCCCATTCATCTTGGGCCGGTAAGGAGAAGAGTTGTGATGTTGTATCTTAAACTGTTTGCAGAGCTCAGTGATCATCGTGTTGTTGAGATTTGTACCATTGTCCGTAATGATGCTCTCTGGTACACCGTATCGACAGATCAAGTTGTGTCGGATAAACCGCGCCACGAAGTTCTTGGTTACTGTAGCAAAAGAAGTTGCCTCAACACACTTCGTGAAATAATCAATTGCTATCAGAATGAAACGATGCCCGTTGGACGCAGTAGGTCTGATCTCGCTGATCATATCGATGCCCCACATCGCAAAGGGCCAAGAAGCTGTCAAGACGTTCAGAGGAACTGGGGGTACATGCACCTTATCAGCATAGACTTGACACTTATGACAGGTCCAAGAATGCTGATAACAATCGGCTTCCATAGTAGACCAATAATATCCTGCCCGTAGGATTTTCTTTGCCATAGTATGTCCACTGGAATGAGTTCTGAAGGTACCTTCATGTAACTCTGCCATAATCTTTTCTGCCTCGTTCTTGTCTATACATTGCAGTAAGGTTGAATCATGGTTACTCTTGTAAAGGATACCATTACTAATGAAGAACTTCGCAATGAACCTTCGCAAGAACTTCTTATTATTAACAGATGCACCCTCGGAGTACTCTTGAGCCTCAAGATACCTCTTTACCTCGTGAAACCAGGGTTTATCTGTTACCTCTTTAGTCTCAATGTCACAGCAATGTGCGGGTTCGTCCAACCTCTCAATGGTAATCTGGGGAGCTTCATTTTCCCACCTGACCTTGAACATAGAAGACATGGTGTGATACGGTGGGAGAACTGACTTGAAGGTTTTGCGTTTGTGTTTGCAAATGTTGCGGTTTAGCAAGAGTCGCCACCGACTTTTCTTTTATCCAAAAAGGATAGGTGAAAAAGCACAGGAAAGACCTTTGAGATGTTTTCTTGGGTTCGGGGGGTAGATTATGAAAAGGGAAGGTATTAGCACCCTTTTTATCCATGGTTTTCCATGGGCTCTTAGTTACTTGCTAGATCACTTGCTTTTGTTTGAATGTGTGCTTTGTGTGTGATTTTTGAAAGTATTTTTGAAAATGGAACTTTGTAATGGTTCTCGTTTCTATAATAACACCTACAAAGTGTTTGTTTCGAAAATAGTTCAAAGGTGTGTTTGTGAGATGTGTTTTTGAAAGTATTTTGAAAATGGAACTTCGTAATGGTTCTCGTTTCTATAAGAACGCCTACAAAGTGTTTGTTTCGAAAATAGTTTAAAGATGAGAGTGTGGGTGTATAAAAATGTTTTTGTTATGAGCAAGCGAGTAACTAAGAGCGAACCTACCTACTCAAAAGGTCTTAGATGTGTTTTTCCTCCTCCTTTAGATGTTGCTGTCTTACCATTGATTTGGTAAGAAGCCCCATCGTTGGATGTGAAGGGACGGGAATTGGGACGTTTGTATAGTCATAGAAGGAAACATATGGGACGTTTTAGCAATGTCGTTTTAGGGACTAGATCGTTTACCGAAGGCAACATCGAGGGTCATCGAGGGACTACGATCTTTTATCGAGGGTCTTTGCTAAAACGCCCATGCTCGAGGGACATGACTATTTTCCGATAGGCAACAAGTGAGATTACCCTAGAGGTGCATGTGTGAATAATGTATTTGATTTGCATGCATTTAGTCTTTGATTAGGGATTGTCTACTTGTTGATTTTATCTTGCCATACACGTCTAATTACTAGCATTTGTATAAAGCAATAAAAATGCAGGAAATAAATATCCTACACTATTACAACCATATCGAAAGGCAAGAAAATGTAAAGGCAAAAGCAAAATAAAAGAAAAGGAAAATGAGCTCTTCGACCCAGGCAGTAGCACCTTTCGACTCAAATCTTCATGGCCCCTTTCGAATCTTCCTTCTTTTGTTTCCTTCGATTGCAGGAGTGTTATCCAGTAACCTTCGACTCACCCTTCTTGCTATTTCTTTTGACAGGATTTAGGAGTCAGCATGTTGTGCCTTTCGATTGGGCCTGGAACTAATGCAAGGTGCAATCTGCCTCCTTCGACTGGAGACTGAAAGCAGTGAGGGAGTGTCTTTCGTCTGGGTCTGTAGGTCAGTGTATTCGAAGCAAGAGTGTATGTGCTGAACATGTCTGTATCGAAGCATGTGTATGCATCGAAGTAAGTATATCGAAGCATGCATATTTTGTATTCCAACATTTTTAGGGGGATGGGGGTACAAATTTACAATGGGGATGAAGTGGAAACTGAAATATTACAACCATATCGAATGATAATGAAAACAATATAAAAACAACGTAAAATAAAAGGAAAAACTGCATTTTTGACTGCTATATGTCGACCCATGCTGCTATGCATCAACACATAGCTTTTCATTGCTCCTGTAAAACAAAATATGCTCAGTATGAGTCGACATATAATGGGATGTGTCGACTCATGCACCTTCTTGCATCGACGCGAAACGCGTATGTGTTAACTCATAGTCTTTTCCCACTTCTGTTTTGTAACATGAAATCAGTATGAGTCGATGCATGGGGGTTATGTGTCGACTCATACCCTGTTTTTTCACTAGGATGAGTCGACACATGAGGATATGTGTCGATACATGCTGCATTTTCCTGCCTTAAACATTGTTTTACTGAATGTACATGTTAGCTTATGGCATATGATGGATAAACATGAATAATAAATGATTGAATAAACCTAAACCTTAAGCAAATGACTAGTTCAATAGGATAATAAAGTACTACATCTTGTCTTCAAAGAACAACAGCTTGTTAATGATGTAATGACAATATATCAAGTTAAGAGGACTTACCTTTGGGTTGCACTGGTTGTTTTAGATCTGAATGCTTTCCAAATGATGTGAGAACCTTGTGAGTCTTCAGGAAGCTGTTATGGACTGCTAGAACTGAGTTGGACTGTGTTGCACCCCAAAATTTGCTCTCTCATGTTTTTCCAAAGTCTCCCCCCTGCATGGTTGATCACAAACTCTTGCCTAAGGAAAAAGATGATTTTTGAGTGGTACTTTAAGTACCGTTCGATTGGCATCCTGAAAGACACTTCGATTGACATTCTGGACAAGTATTTCGATTGGCATCCTGAAAGACACTTCGATTGACATTCTGGACAAGCATTTCGATTGGCATCCTGAAAGACCCTTCGATTGGCATTCTGAAGGAGTCTTTCGATTGGCATTATGGACAAGCATTCGATTGGAATTATGTCAAGGCAATCCTCCATGATCAAAAGACAATGCTCTTCCCTGGATCGAAGGCCACTCACACCTTACTGTCTGGCCCAATCGAAAGGACCAGGACCCTCTCTGGATCGAAGCTTCCTTTCCCTCCCTGGGTCGGAACTCCCTTTTTTGCCTTGATCGAAGGATCCCCCTTGTACTTTATTTTTTTTGTTTTTTTTCATAGACTTCTTTTTATCTTTTAATTAACATTAAAATCAAAAAACCACAAAAACATTAGGATAGTTCTTTTTCTATTAAATTAACTTTGTAAATTAACCTTTAATTATCTTAACATTTTTCCAAAACTAAAATTAAATAGATTTAGATTATTTTCCCAAAATAAACTAAAACAACAAAAAGATTTTATTCTTAGAATTTTTTTAGAGTTTATTTTCAGATTTGCGCGCGTTTATTTTATTGTAATTGCCTACTGGAATGTAATAGCTTAACTAAGACCCTTTACTGCTTTTATTTCCCCAATTTTTGGACATGTAAATAATCCCCCTCCCCAAAGCCTTGTAATAGCGTAGGATTTACAATTCTCGCACTTTAAATTCCTGTACATATATTAACTGTTTAGATGTATGCTAACTAGGATTGCATGGCAAGATCTATCTTAATTTAAAATCAACCACAACTCACCATAACATGTACAAAGATAACATAAACTGAAAATTGACACACTTGCACATGCCACTCTTAGGGTACACCTCACTTGGTTGCCTCAAACGTGGTCATTAAGTATAGGATGTTTTAGTGGTCGTCCTTCTGTCCAAAGATTAAAGTTGCCTCGATAAAAATGATCTAAGACATTAGGATTACCGCTAAGACGTCCTAACGTTGCTTTAGTGACCACACGTCCCTAAAATCGAATTGACCCGAAAACTCCAACGATGGTGCTACCTACTCCTCAATAGTGGGATAGCACTGTCTAAAGGACATTTGCACAATTTAATTCCTTTTTTAGTAGGTAGAGGTTCTTAAGTACTTGCTCCTTTTAAAAACAAAACAAAAAACTTTTCGCACTTACACTTTTCGAACAAAGTTTTCAAAAACACTTCATACACTCTTGAGGACAGAAGCAAGAGTCAAACTGAAGTTTCAAACAAAACTCTTTTCAAAACCCACAAACACAAAGAAAAGCAAACCTTTTGAAAACATAGTGAGCAAGTACCTAAGAGCCCGTGGATAACCACGGATATAAAGGATGCTAACACCTTCCCTTTCTATAATCTACCTCCCGAACCCGAGAAACAATCTCGAAAAGGAATTTTTCTGTGCTTTTGTCCTTTCCTTGTTGGATAAAATAAAAGACGGTGGCGACTCTTGCTTACCGCGAAACTTTGCGAAAACAAACGCAAACGCGAACCAGCATTAAAAACAGTCAGTTCTCGTTCCCACCGATCACAGAACTGGCGACTCTGCTGGGGATTTTTATAAGTGAGGTGTACCTTAGGATTAGATCACTTGTGTTTTCAATTGTATGCTTTGTATGCTTTAAATTTTGTGGGTTTGTATCGGAGTTCTATAGATCCTAACCTGGATCTGGGGATACCCTTTAGGTAAGTAGCAACAAACTGTGAGGGAACTGTGCGGGGTATACCGACATGGTTGAAACAGTAGCTACGTTGATGTGGCACTTTGGTGAGTACCGGTAACCCTTGAGTTAAGTCAAGGAGAGTACGGGGCCGCCGCGTGGTGTCGTGGAGCATCAATTGACCTTAGAACCTTACTTGACCATCTTGGCCTTTTTTAGGGGTAGTGAGATGACCGACTTTGGTGCAGTCCTAAGTTGGTAGATACTCGATACTACACTCATTGAGGATTGTTTTCTTGGAATATTTTGGTCGCTAGTTCATTGGCTAAACCAAAACGATGAACATAGAAAACAATCCAATGATATTGAGCTCCTTAGAACCCGATTACTATTTATAGGACAGGTTTTTGAGCCAACTACACTCAAGAGGGTACTTACCTATGAAACTCCATGCCAGCCTAAACTTAGGGCTATATGTGTGACTTGTGTGCCTTCAAACTTGAACTACTTGTTATCTGACAACAGGGGTTCCTTGCAGGTTTTGTTTACAGTCCTTATCCAACAAATTGGATTTATTGCAGGGCTCACTTACATCACCTCACTTTTTGCTTAAACGCATAGCATATACATCATAACATCATACCTTAAACATTTCCTTAACCATTTAAAGGATCTCAAGGGTCTGTGATGCAGGTTATGGTACATCAAAAGTCTAGCAAGGGGCAAAGGGGATTTATTTTCCTCTAGCCAAGGTTGTCTAGAAATCAAAGCACGACAATTTGAGTCAGGGGCGATGGCCCACTCGATATGGTGAGCTTGACTCTTGAAGAAGGACTCTCAGCAACATGAAGTTCCTTCAATCAAGCTACCAGATTCAAATTCTAACAGTTTCTTGTTTACCCCGCGAGATCCTTGAAAACATTGCATACATGTATCATACATATCATTGCATAACAGGTCTTCCAGTACAGATCTCTCATGTTCTCGCTGTTTATTTCAGCAATGGCTTTCCAACCAGACAACCAAGATCTTCATACTCAAGAGACTCAATTCAGGGAAATCTTCCTAAACCTATCCAAGGGGCAGGAAGAGTTGAGAACACTCCTCATGGGGAAATTGGTCAAGAAAAGTCCCGAAGACAATAAGGACGAACGGCTGAAACATCTGCAAGCTGAAGTAGATGCAATGAGAACCCAAATGCTGGGGAAAATGGCTCTTATCCAAGGCTTAGCTCGGGAACAAGAAGAGTTGAGAACCATGATCCACCAGCTTCATCAAGACAGATACAACAACATGAAGCAAACGGTCAAGGCTGGGGATCAAATCATTAATCAGCCTCCAAGAAGACAAGAGTTTGGTATGGTGAAGAATGGACATATCCAAGTTGCTACTACCTCAAGGGTCCAACAACAACCTCACCAAAAAGAACAGGTTGATAAGAGTAAGCCAAATAGGGCCAAGAGGCAATTTACCAAGCTCAACATGTCACTGACTCAAGCACTACAACACATGTTGAAGGCAGAGATGATTACATTAAAAGCTCCTCTCTGGAACCCAAATACTTCCGCTCCTACCTATCATCCCAATGAAAGGTGTGCATACCATTCTGACAGTCCGGGACATGACACAAACAACTGTTGGGCTCTGAAGAACAAGGTCCAAGACATGATTGATGAAGGAGCATTGGAATTCACACAAGATGGTCAGGCTGAGTTCTTCTACCATCCCTCCAAGGCTCACCATTTAAAGTGACAAGTTCTGACAAGAGAGGGCCTTTTGTTCATTTGAATTTTCAAGTTGTAATCTCTTTGTTATTCAAACATTTATCTATTAATGTCAAACTCTGTTTCACTAATGCATTACATATGTTTGTCTTGAATTCATCCTTTCATTACATTTAAACTATGCTTTTCACTCACTTTATGACATTCAACTCTTGCTAAAAGTTACAAGCCTTTAGAGGGAGGATGACGAAACAATACCATAATCTCATACATTATGCTTTTGAACAGACCTTGCTGATGATGTACAGGCATTGTTTCAAATCCTAAACAGTGAAGTTATAAGGAAGATAATCCCCCGTCAACCCCTTTGAGCCAAAGAAGTTGGAGTTTTTCTTTTCACAAATTGAAACCTTTAATTTAAACCTAGGGCAGGGTAGTCTCTCAGTTAATTCAAAAGATGCGCTTTAAGTCGCAAAACTCTCAGTTCATAATACAACGAATGACATCAAAAGAATTCCACTGGAATCAAAAGTCAGTGGTGGTTCCTTATTTCACAGGCAGTCAATCTCTCAAAAGAAAAGCCCACTGAGCCAAAACCTATAAAGGAAGCTTAAGAAAGATGGGGCATCCCGCTGACTGTAATCTCGAAAACAGGAACAGTCAGGAAAAAATTAGGGATAACAAATCAAAAGAACGAGGTCGCTAAAAATCCTCAACAACATGAAAAATGTTGCAAGAATGACTGCCTTCCAACAAATCCAACTTGTGTGAACCGTCACCAAAACGTCGTTCTAAATTCGAATAGAGTTCGACGCACAATTAACTGAGTTTAGGATTGAAGAACATCACGAAGAGCGGGTGGGTACAAATATACTTTGAGCCTTTATCCTTTGTTTCTTAAACCATGGACCAAGCCACGTTACAACCCTTCAAAAGTCCTAACTGAAGCATGGGTTAGTTCGAAAGCATACTGTTACAAAACGTATCCTGACTCCTGTAAGGCTTTGCCCTAAATCTTGTGTTGAATTTGTCTTATAAAAAGTTTTCTGCTAAAAAATGCATTTTTCAAAACTCTGAGACAAGCATAAACTTTGCATTATTTGAATATCACTGTTTGCATTTGGCTATTTGTTTGACAGCGGAGAAATTCACATAACGAATATCCGATGAACGAAAGCCCTCTCAGTGAACAAATATCACTTCAAAAAGGATGACACTTCCATTGAAAAATCTCCTATCAACAAGGGGACTTGACATGTCACTATCCAACACACCTGGGGAAGTCCAGTCAAGATTTCAAGAAATCTCTGAAGAAGTGCAGAGTAACCAGGGGAAAGTATCCATCTCCGTCGCTTGGAGCATTGAACATCAATCTCAGTGAAGGGTTACATACAGTCAAACATTTCCAGGCAGTGCCACAAACACTTGATACTAGGGGCAATGACAAATCCCCCCAAAATCCTTCTCATAGGATGATTCCCCAACAAGGGTTTAATCTCTGAAAACCTTTCCCCAGCTGAATCAACCTCAAAAATCCTCGAGGACTCCCCCCAACGAAGATGTCACCTCTCTAGCGGACTGACGACATGGTTTATTTCCCCAGCAACACCAGGATTCCCCATCTTGAGTTTGCCTCTCCGACTACTACAGATCAAAGGACCACAACTCCTCTTCCCCAGTAGACCCTGGAAGCTTGTCCCCTGCGAAGCACAAATAAGTCTCCTCAGCCAAATTCAGAGGTTATCGTCACAAGAGTCTAACTGGGTTATCCTCAGCAAGTTGCAACTGAAAGATCATCCCTAGCGAAGTTCTTTCTATCCCCAACGAAGTTCATTCCTTTCATAGACAGAAATTCAATCCCCAACAGGGTTCACTGTCACCAGCAACAGCAATTCATCCCTATCTGAGTTTTTATTTCTCCAAATCAGCAGATCTTCCAGCAGAGTATATACTCCCCACAGAGTCATTTCCTCGTCAGTTCATTCCCCAACGGAGTTATTCTCTCCTGCAGGATTATTCTCCCAATCATCTTCGGACGTTATCTCCAGCGAGTGAAACTCTTTATTCTCCAACAACAGTCAGGGATTTATTTTCCCAAACTCGGACGTACTACAATAGCATTTCATGTTCATACATCATGACGTGCACATACATATTGCATACAACATAATCTCATTTATTTTGAGAACATCATCATACAATGCATGTCATGCATCATATACGATTAATCATGTACCTTTTCAGGAAAGATGGTTATCATCAACAACTTCCAGCAAGTTCAAGATTAACTCCGGAAACTAAACGGAGTAAGTATCTGCACGATCAAATACACCTTTACACGGGTTCGTCATGAAGAAATCTTACACGGGTTTCTCCTAAATGCATCTTCACACGGGTTTATCCTGAAAAATCCTACACAGGTTCTCTCTTTCCAAAGATGAAGTTTTACACGGACTCCTCATCAGGAAACCCTACACCGGTTCCCTCTCTTCAAGATGTAGTTTTACACGGACTCGTCGTCAAGAAACCCTACAAGGTTCTCTCTTTCCAAAGATGAAGTTTTACACGGACTCCTCATCAGGTAACCCTACACCGGTTCCCTCTCTTCAAGATGTAGTTTTACACGGACTTGTCGTCAAGAAACCCTACACAGGTTCTCTATTTCCAAAGATGAAGTTTTACACGGACTCCTCATTAGGCAACCCTACACCGGTTCCCTCTCTTCAAGATGTAGTTTTACACAGACTCGTCATCAAGAAACCCTACACAGGTTCTCTCTTTCCAAAGATAAAGTTTTACACGGACTCCTCATCAGGCAACCCTACACCGGTTCCCTCTCTTCAAGATGTAGTTTTACATGGACTCGTCGTCAAGAAACCCTACACGGGTTCTCTCTTTCCAAAGATGAAGTTTTACACGGACTCCTCATCAGGCAACCCTACACCAGTTCCCTCTCTTCAAGATGTAGTTTTACACGGACTCATCGTCAAGAAACCCTACACAGGTTCTCTCTTTCCAAAGATGAAGTTTTACACGGACTCCTCATCAGGCAACCCTACACCGGTTCCCTCTCTTCAAGATGTAGTTTTACACGGACTCGTCGTCAAGAAACCCTACACAGGTTCTCTCTTTCCAAAGATGAAGTTTTACACGGACTCCTCATCAGGCAACCCTACACCAGTTCCCTCTCTTCAAGATGTAGTTTTACACGGACTCGTCGTCAAGAAACCCTGCAAAGGTTCTCTCTTTCCAAAGATGAAGTTTTACACGGACTCCTCATCAGGCAACCCTACACCGGTTCCCTCTCTTCAAGATGTAGTTTTACACGGACTCATCGTCAAGAAACCCTACACAGGTTCTCTCTTTCCAAAGATGAAGTTTTACACGGACTCCTCATCAGACAACCCTTCACCGGTTCCCTCTCTTCAAGATGTAGTTTTACACGGACTCATCGTCAAGAAACCCTACACAGGTTCTCTCTTTCCAAAGATGAAGTTTTACACGGACTCCTCATCATGCAACCTTACACCGGTTCCCTCTCTTCAAGATGCAGTTTTACATGGACTCGTCATCAAGAAACCCTACACAGGTTCTCTCTTTCCAAAGGTGAAGTTTTACACAGACTCGTCATCAGGCAACCCTACACTGGTTCCCTCTCTTTCCAAGAGGCAGTCTCACACAGACTCATCATCAGGCAACCCTACACAGGTTCCTCCTTTCCAGATGAAGTCTTACATGGACTCATCATGAAGTAACCTTACCCAGGTTCCCTCTCAGTCCAGATATGCAGTTCACCTCCAAAGTTAGACTTCCCCAGCGGAATCTTCTACACCAACAGGTATGCAAATTCTCGCTAAGGAATCTCTTACGCGATCGACACTCTTGCAGATAGCATCTATAAGCCCATCCTCCTACCAACAATCTCCAAATGTCATCTGTAAGCCCATTCCCGACGTCACAATGCTGATACTACACCATGCGAGTGCAAATTTCTGGGCACTCTAGTGTTCAATTATCTTCCACCTTCGGATCACGAAAGGCTCGAAAGCCAATCTATATCCTCAGGTTTAAGAAAATTGAACAGGGGCAACTGTTGCACCCCAAAATTTTCCCTCTCATGTTTTTCCAAAGTCTTCCCCCTGCATGGTTGATCACAAACTGTTGCCTAAGGAAAAAGAAGATTTTTGAGTGGCACTTTAAGTACCTTTCGATTGGCATCCTGAAAGACACTTCGATTGGCATTCTGGACAAGTATTTCGATTGGCATCCTGAAAGACACTTCGATTGACATTCTGGACAAGCATTTCGATTGGCATCCTGAAAGACCCTTTGATTGGCATTCTGAAGGAGTCTTTCGATTGGCATTATGGACAAGCATTCGATTGGAATTATGTCAAGGCAATTTCAACAGGCATGTCAACCATGTCCTTTGATTGGCATGAACAACACCTTTTGATTGGCCTGTTAGCAGAGCCTTTCGATTGGAATCCTTCGATTGATATTTGGGCCAGGCCCATTCGAAGGGTACGCAGGGAGCCCATTCGAAAGAGGCAAATCAGGACTAATCGAAGAGCATGGCCTGAAAGCATTCGAAATCCAAAAGCATCCAGGTTCATTCAAGGGACACAAATGTTTCAGAAAAGGAAATTATTTAATGTGTCCGTTTCTTGTCTCATGGCATTTAATGGCCTGTTTAATGGCTGTCTCTTGCCATTACTGCACCCTCACACCCCTATAAATACAGAGGCCAACATACATACCTAGGACACGGAGATTAGACACGGAAACACACACAAAAACTCTGCAAGAAGAGGACGAAAAATATACAGGGAGAAGCATTGGAGAGACGCTGCCCATACAATCCATCAAAGGTTGTCAGAATTTTCCAAGCCAAAGCAGTCCTTCAGATCGAAGGTGCCCACGCCCAGAAGCCCCCAGATTGAAAGTGCTCCCATCTAGCCAGTGCCAAATCGAAGGTCCCAACTATTGTAAGAGAGGGTAAATTGTCAAAAAACTTTTCATTTTGCATAACACATTATTACTTGTTGTTACCTTGATTTGCCATCCTAGACAGGATCGAAAGGCCTGGGTTTGGCACCCAGGTCATGTTTTTTCGTTTGCTAACATTTGCTGCAGACATAGCCTGAAGAGACCCAACAAGCGCAGGATCGAAGGGCCTGGGGTTCAATACCCAGGCCCTGCATTTTATTTCGCCAACATACTTTTGCAGGTATAACATCCCAGATCGAAGGAGACACCTTCTCTGGATCGAACCTATCAGTATGCTGGATCGAAGGAGGCATTTCATTCCTGGATCAAAAGCCATGACCTCCATGATCAAAAGACAATCCTCTTCCCTGGATCGAAGGTCACTCACGCCTTACTGTCTGGCCCAATCGAAAGGACCAGGACCCTCTCTGGATCGAAGCTTCCTTTCCCTCCCTGGGTCGGAACTCCCTTTTTGGCCTGGATCGAAGGACCCCCCTTGTACTTTATTTTTGTTTTGTTTTTTTCATAGACTTCTTTTTATCTTTTAATTAACATTAAAATAAAAAAACCACAAAAACATTAGGATAGTTCTTTTTCTATTAAATTAACTTTGTAAATTAACCTTTAATTATCTTAACATTTTTCCAAAACTAAAATTAAATAGATTTAGATTATTTTCCCAAAATAAACTAAAACAACAAAAAGATTTTATTCTTAGAATTTTTTTAGAGTTTATTTTCAGATTTGCGCGCGTTTATTTTATTGTAATTGCCTACTGGTATGTAATAGCTTAACTAAGACCCTTTACTGCTTTTATTTCCCCAATTTTTGGACACGTAAATAATCCCCCTCCCCGAAGCCTTGTAATAGCGTAGGATTTACAATTCTCGCACTTTAAATTCCTGTACATATATTAACTGTTTAGATGTATGCTAACTAGGATTGCATGGCAAGATCTATCTTAATTTAAAATCAACCACAGCTCACCATAACATGTACAAAGATAACATAAACTGAAAATTGACACACTTGCACATGCCACTCTTAGGGTACACCTCACTTGGTTGCCTCAAACATGGTCATTAAGTATAAGATGTTTTAGAGGTCGTCCTTCTGTCCAAAGATCAAAGTTTCCTCGAAATGGTTGCCTCGATAAAAATGATCTAAGACATTAGGATTACCGCTAAGACGTCCTAACGTTGCTTTAGTGACCACATGTCCCTAAAATCGAATTGACCCGAAAACTCCAACGACGGTGCTACCTACTCCTCAATAGTGGGATAGCACTGTCTAAAGGACATTTGCACAGTTTAATTCCTTTTTTAGTAGGTAGAGGTTCTTAAGTACTTGCTCCTTTTAAAAACAAAACAAAAAACTTTTCGCACTTACACTTTTCGAACAAAGTTTTCAAAAACACTTCATACACTCTTGAGGACAGAAGCAAGAGTCAAACTGAAGTTTCAAACAAAACTCTTTTCAAAACCCACAAACACAAAGAAAAGCAAACCTTTTGAAAACATAGTGAGCAAGTACCTAAGAGCCTGTGGATAACCACGAATAGAAAGGGTGCTAACACCTTCCCTTTCTATAATATACCTCCCGAACCCGAGAAACAATCTCGAAAAGGAATTTTTTTGTGCTTTTGTCCTTTCCTTGTTGGATAAAATAAAAGACGATGGCGACTCTTGCTTACCGCGACACTTTGCGAAAACAAACGCAAACGCGAACCAACATTAAAAACAGTCAGTTCTCGTTCCCACCGATCACATACTGTACTGTAATATTTTTGGTATTTTTGATGATGAAGGTGAGTAGCACTACAAGGATTGTTTTTTTTTGGTTATGTTTGGACAGTCTTTGAGGAAGAGTTTGTATGGTGGAGCAATGGGTTGGGTTTCTGTTTTGAACAAGAATAAACTTGGTTTTTTTGAAAATCAATCAAGGTTGCACAAAATATTGTTTTTTTCCTGCTCAACAAAACTCTCTATTTTCTCTCCCTATGCCTCTTCCAAAATCCAACCCCTTTGTCTTATGAGACAGTCCTCTTTTGTAGACCCCTTGACTATGGTTTAGAGGGGGGAAACAAATAAGTTATTTTTGAATTGTTTTTGCTTACTGCTTTGACACTTTCTGCACACAATTTTCCTTTGCCATTTTGGTGCAATTTTGGGGCTGTTGTGTTGCAGGTTTGGGCAGACTGCATAGAGCAGTTTTGGACTGTATTGGCAGAATGTATCCTTGGGGTGCAGCATAGCACAAGGTTTCTTGCAAGGCATTATGGGGTGTTGTGGCATATCACATTTTATTCAACTTTGGACAACATAGTTTGTAGCATGTCACAAATTTGATCTTGTGCATATTATGTCAAAGGCAAAAATATTGAGACAAGGTTTTAATCAAGACATAGTTTTAGAATTTGTAATTTTGCAAAATGTCACTTTGTAATAACTTGAATTACTTGCATCATCTTGAATTAATTGGAGTTGTAGTAAAATGCCATGAAGCAAATGAAATTAACCAAGTATAGAGAATACTTTGAAAAATCTCAAAGTCTTGCAAAGTTTGATTTTTGATTCTCTTGACTTCTTAATGGTCAAGCTTGATATTTTTGAATGTCTTGATGAAATTTGATTTTTTTGGGTTGTAATGTTGACCAAGTCAAAGTTTGACTTTCCAGTATGCAATTGACCATTTTGCCCTTGTGCCAATTTCAAGCCTAAATTGATGTATCAGTGCTGCAAACTTGATGTCTTAGAATATCTTGTGAGCAAATACTTGAAAAATGAGAGGGAAAATTTTGGGGTACAACAGCTGCCCCTGTTCAATCTTCTTAAACCTGAAGAGTTAGATTGGCGAGTTTTTCCATTCGTGACTCGAAGGTGGAAGATGATTGGACACTAGAGTGCCTAGAAATTTGCACTCGGTGACGTGATGGTAGAGGGAATGGGCTTAAAGATGCCATTTGGAGAGGTGATAGAATCCTGTTGGAGATGGGCTTGTAAATGCCATCCAAGAATGCCTGTTGAATTGTAATTTGTAAGTCGGAAGAATGAGTATCAGAATGGCGTCCGTATCTAGAGCGTATCTGGAATGTATTTTGAATGAGTGATAGAATGACATCCGAATCTGGATCGTATCTGGACTGTATTTGAATGAGTGATAGAATGACATCCGAATCTGGATCATATCTGGACTATATTTGAAAGAGTGACAGAATGACATCTGAATCTGGATCGTATCTAGACTGTATTTTGAATGAGTGACAGAATGACATCCGAATCTGGATCGTATCTGAACTGTATTTTGAATGAATCTGGAATAAGTATTAGAATATCAGCCACATCTGGATCACATCTAAATTGTCTCTAGAAGGGATCTGGAATAAGTATCAGAATGTCAGCAATATCAGGATCGCATCTGAATTGTCTTTAGAAGGGATCTGGAATAAGTATCAGAATGTCAGCCATATCTGGATTGCATCTGAACTGTCTCTAGAAGGAATCTGGAATAAGTATCAGAATGTCAGCCATATCTGGATCGCATCTGAACTGTATCTGAAAGCTGAATCTGAATGAGTATCAGGATGGCATCCGTATCTGGTGCGTATCTGAACTGTATCTAAAAGTTGAATCTGAATGAGTATCAGGATGGCATCCATATCTGGTGCATATCTGAACTGTATCTGAAAGCTGAATCTGAATGAGTATCAGGATGGCATCCATATCTGGTGCGTATCTGAACTGTATCTGAAAGATGAATCTGAATGAGTATCAGGATGGCATCCATATCTGGTGCATATCTGGATTGTATCTGAAAGTTGAATCTGAATGAGTATCATGATGGCATCCATATCTGGTGCGTATCTGAACTGTATCTAGAAGATGTCTTTGAATGAGTATCAGGATGGCATCCGTATCTGGAGCGTATCTGAACTATATCTAGAAGCTGTATTTGAATGAGTATCAGGATGGCATTCGTATCTGGAGCGTATCTGAACTGTATCTGAAAGCTGAATCTGAATGAGTATCAGGATGGCATCCGTATCTGGAGCGTATCTGAACTGTATCTGAAAGCTGAATCTAAATGAGTATCAGGATGGCATCCGTATCTGGAGCGTATCTAAACTGTATCTGAAAGCTGAATCTGAATGAGTATAAGGATGACATCCATATCTGGAGCGTATCTGAACTATATCTGAAAGCTGAATCTGAATGAGTATCAGGATGGCATCCGTATCTGGAGCGTATCTAAACTGTATCTAGAAGAGAATCTGAATGAGTATCAGGATGGCATCCATATCTGGAGCGTATCTGAACTGTATCTGAAAGGTTGGGTTGTTTGAGCTGGTCGAGTAGATATTTGTCTTGTCTAGTTTCAGGTATTAATCTCTGACCTGAGAAAGGAAGATAGTTTTCCTGGCTTGCTACAGGTATTAATCTTCAATCTCTTTATATAGATAGTTTTCCTGGCTTGTTACAGGTATTAATCTACAATCAGTCGTCCACAGATAGTTTTCCTAGCTTGCTACAGGTATTAATCTAGAACTTGAAAAGGTTGGTCGACGAGACAGTTGTCCTGTCTGGTTTCAGGTATTAATCTCTGACCTAAAAAAGAAAGATAGTTTTCCTGGCTTGCTACAGGTATTAATCTTCAATCTCTTCATGTAGATAGTTTTCCTGGCTTGTTACAGGTATTAATCTACAATCAGTCGTCCACAGATAGTTTTCCTGGATTGCTACAGGTATTAATCTGGAACTTGAAAAAGTTGGTCGACGAGATAGTTGTCCTGTCTGGTTTAAGGTATTAATCTCTGACCTGAGAAAGAAAGATAGTTTTCCTGGATTGCTACAAGTATTAATCTTCAATCTCTTCATATAGATAATTTTCCTGGCTTGTTACAGGTATTAATTTACAATCAGTCGTCCACAGATAGTTTTCCTGGCTTGCTACAGGTATTAATCTGGAACTTGAAAAAGTTGGTCGACGAGATAGTTGTCCTGTCTGGTTTAAGGTATTAATCTCTGACCTGAGAAAGAAAGATAGTTTTCCTGGATTGCTACAAGTATTAATCTTCAATCTCTTCATATAGATAATTTTCCTGGCTTGTTACAGGTATTAATCTACAATCAGTCGTCCACAGATAGTTTTCCTGGCTTGCTACAGGTATTAATCTGGAACTTGAAAAAGTTGGTCGACAAGATAGTTGTCCTGTCTGGTTTCAGGTATTAATCTCTGACCTGAGAAAGAAAGATAGTTTTCCTGGATTTCTACAGGTATTAATCTTCAATCTCTTCATGTAGATAGTTTTCCTTGCTTGTTACAGGTATTAATCTACAATCAGTGGTCCACAAATAGTTTTCCTGGCTTGCTACATGTATTAATCTAGAACTTGAAATAGTTGGTCGATGAGATAGTTGTCCTGTCTGGTTTAAGGTATTAATCTCTGACCTGAGAAAGAAAGATAGTTTTCCTGGCTTGCTACAGGTATTAATCTTCAATCTCATCATGTAGATAGTTTTCCTGGCTTGTTACAGGTATTAATCTACAATCAGTCGTCCACATATAGTTTTCCTGGCTTGGTACAGGTATTAATCTGGAACTTGAAAAAGTTGGTCGACGAGATAGTTGTCCTGTCTGGTTTCAGGTAGTAATCTTTGACCTGAGAAAGAAAGATAGTTTTCCTGGCTTGCTACAGGTATTAATCTTCAATCTCTTCATGTAGATAGTTTTCCTGGCTTGTTACAAGTATTAATCTACAATCAGTCGTCCACAGATAGTTTTCCTGGCTTGCTACAGGTATTAATCTGGAACTTGAAAAGGTTGCTGATAGCCATCTGTTGATTGACCTTTTTTTTCTTCTGAAAAACATAAAACATTATCTGTATGCAATGTCATGATGTATGAAATGCATGATGTCATGATGTTCTAAAAAATAAATGAGATTGTGTCGTATGCACTTTATCATGTATGTAAATAGGAGGTATGAAATGTGAAATGTTTATGAATGTATTTTCATATGGGAAAATAAATCCTTGACAAATGTCGGGGAGTTTGTTAAATCCTGGTCTGCTGTTGAAGAGTATATGTGTCTTCAAACTTTGCTTAGAATGTTTCCATTAGGGATTCCTATTTTGTTGTTTGAGGAGAAATCCATTGGGGGATATTGAAAACTCTGTGGGGAGCATGTTTATTCCTGCTTGGGAAAAGAGTTTAGGAGTCTTAGTCGTTCGTTGCTCTACTGGGGAATCGAAGTTGAACTGATATCTGGTCGAGTCCAGGTTTCACAGTAACTTGCTGGGGATTGTAGAGTAGTCTACTGGGGAAGATGGGTTGTGGTCCTCTGATTTGTAGTAGTCGGAGAGGCAAACTCAAGCTGGAGAATCTTGCCGTTTGTTGGGGAAATAAACCCTGTTGCTCAGTCTATTAGAGAGGTGACGACTTTGTTGGGGAAGTCCTCGAGGATTCTTGAGGTTGTCTGAGCTGGGGAAAGGTTTTCAGAGATTAAACTCTTGCTGGGAAATCATCCTATGAGAAGGACTTTGGGGAGACTTGGCATTGTCCCTAGCAGCTAATGTTTGTGGTATTTCCAAAAATGTTTGATTGTACGCAACCCTTTGCTGAGATTGACGTTCAATGCCCCAAGTGATGGAGATGGAGACTTGCCCCTGGTTACTCTACAATTCTTGAGAGATTTCTTTGAATCTTGACTGGACTGCCCCAGGTGTGCTGGATAGTGACATGTCATGCCCCCTTGTTTATAGGAGATTTGTCGATGGAAGTGTCGTCCTTCTTTGAAGTGATTTTGTTCACTGAGAGAGCTTTCGTTCATCGGATGTTCTTTGTGTGAATTTCTCCACTGTCAAACAAATAACCATATGCAAACAGTGATATTCAAGTAATGCAAAGTTTATGTTTGTCTTGAAATTTTGAAAATGTGTTTTAGCAAGTAAAAAAATTTTGTAAGAAAAATTCAAACTTCAAGATTTAGAGTAAAGCCTTATAGGAGTCAGGATACCTTTTGTAACAGTATGCTTTCGAACTAACCCATGCTTCAATTAGAACTTTTGAAGGGTTGTAACGTGGCTTGGTTCACGGTTTAAGAAACAAAGGATAAAGGCTCAAATGTATTTGTACCCACCCGTTCTTCGTGATGTTCTTCAGTCCCAAGCTCAGTTAATTTTACGTTTGAACTCCAATTGAGTCTGGAATGACGTTTTGGTGATGGTTCAAACAAGTTAAGTTTGTTGGAAGGCAATCATTTTTGCAACATTTTTTCATGTTGTTGAGGATTTGTAGTGACCTCTTTCTTTTGATTTGTTATCCCTAATTTTTGCATGACTGTTCTTGTTTTGAGATTACAGTCAGCAGGATGCCCCAGTTTTCTTAAGTCTCCTTTATAGGTTTTGACTTAGTGAGCTTTTCTTTTTTGAGAGATAATGACTGCCTATGTGATTGGGAACCATCATTGTCTTTTGATTCCAAAGGAATGTTTTTGATGTCATTCGTTGTATTACGAGATGAGAGTTTGCGGCTTAACGCGCATTTGAATTAACTAAGAGACTACCCTGCCCCAGGTTTTGATTAAAGGTTTCAAATTGTGTTAAAATAGAAAAACTTCTACTTCTCTGGCTCGAAGGGGTTGACTAGGGATTATCTTCCTTATAACTCCAGTGTTTAGGATTTGAAAGAACGCCTGTACATCGTCAGCAGGGTCTGTCCAAAAGCATATTGTATGAGATTATGGCATTGTTTTCGTCATCCTCCCTCTAAAGGCTTGTAACTTTTAGCAAGAGTTGGATGTCATAAAGAGAGTAAAAGCCACAGTTTAAATATAGTGAAAGCGAATGGATGAATTCAAGACAAACATATGCAATGCATTAATGAAACAAAGTTTGACATTAATAGATAATTGTTTGCATAACAAAAGGAATTACAATTGAAAATTCAAATGAACAGAAAATTTCCTCGCCCAGATCGTTGCTTCATATGGATGCTACCGTCTTGACGAAGTTGGTTGACAAGAACTTTCAGCTCTTCTTGTCTTTGAGCCAGATTTTGGATAAGAGCCATCTGGCCCACCAGCTGTCCCATCATTTGGACCCTCATTATGGCTATTTCAGTTTGTAGCCTTTCCAACTGGTCATTTTTGTTTCCCTCAGGATTCCCCATGATCATGCCCCTGGTGAGGAGCATATTGACCTCTTCTTGACCCTTGGATAGGGTCAAGAACATCTCTTGAAGTTGAGCGTTTTGAGCCTGGAGATCTTTCACCGTTTGTTCCATATCCATCTTACTGAAATAAACAGTAGGAAGATAAGGAGACTTGAATGGGAGAAACCTGTCATGATATGATGCATGATATGTGGATGCATGTTTTCAAGGATCTCGCGGGATAAACATAAGAAAAAGTTAGAAGTTTAACTTTGATCAACAAATTTGTATTGGTGGATGTCCTTCTACGAGAATCAAGCTCACCATGTCAAGTGGGTAATAGCCCTTGACTCGAGTTTGCCATACTTGATCTTTGACGGCGTTTGGTCAGAGGAAAATAAATCCCCCTGCCCCTTGCTAGACATCTGGTTCAACGTGACCCTGCATCATAGGCCCTCGAGATCCTTGAGATGGTCATTGAAAATGCTATGGTATGATGTTCATGATGTTATGTACAAGTATGCGAGGTAAGTAGATTTACATACAAATAATCATATTCACACAAAGCAGACAAGTCCTTAGTTTTAGGCTTACATGGGGTTTTATAGGTAAGTACCCTCTTGAAGTTTAGTTTGCTCAACCTGTCCTAGTTAATAGTAACCGGGTTCTAAGGGATCTCAATATCATTGACCTTTCCCACAAGCTTCGTTCAATAAGCAATTGACTCGCAACCGAACAAAACTCAGGGGTTAAGTCTCAATGAGTGTAGCATCGAGTATCAACCAATTTTCAGCTCTACACTGAAACCGGTCATCTCACTACGTCCTAATGGCCAAGTTGGTCAAGTAAGGTTCTAAAGTCAGTTGATGTTTTACGATACCACGCAGCGGCCCCGTACTCTCCTTGATTCAACTCAAGGGTTACCAATACCAACCAAAGTGCCATATCAACATAGCTACTGCTTCAACCATGTCGGTATACCCCGCACAGTTCCCTCCCAGTCTATTGCTACTTACCTAAAAGGTGTCCCAAAATCCGGGTGTAGGATTAAAGCAAGCCTAAATAGAGAACCATAATGTAAAGTATGCAAATCAAATAATGAAAGCAAGGAAAGGTGATTTAGCCCTAAGGTAACCCCACTTTTTCAATGAGTCCCCAGCAGAGTCGCCAGTTCTGTGATACGGTGGGAGAACTGACTTGAAGGTTTTGCGTTTGTGTTTGCAAATGTTGCGGTTTAGCAAGAGTCGCCACCGACTTTTCTTTTATCCAAAAAGGAATGGTGAAAAAGCACAGGAAAGACCTTTGAGATGTTTTTTTGGGTTCGGGGGGTAGATTATGAAAAGGGAAGGTATTAGCACCCTTTTCATCCATGGTTTTCCATGGGCTCTTAGTTACTTGCTAGATCACTTGCTTTTGTTTGAATGTGTGCTTTGTGTGTGGTTTTTGAAAGTATTTTTGAAAATGGAACTTCGTAATGGTTCTCGTTTCTATAAGAACGCCTACAAAGTGTTTGTTTCAAAAATAGTTCAAAGGTGTGTTTGTGAGATGTGTTTTTGAAAGTATTTTAAAAATGGAACTTCGTAATGGTTCTCGTTTCTATAAGAACGCCTACAAAGTGTTTGTTTCGAAAATAGTTCAAAGATGAGAGTGTGGGTGTATAAAAATGTTTTTGTTGTGAGCAAGCGAGTAACTAAGAGCGAACCTACCTACTCAAAAGGTCTTAGATGTGTTTTTCCTCCTCCTTTAGATGTTGTTGTCTTACCATTGATTTGGTAAGAAGCCCCATCGTTGGATGTGAAGGGACGAGCATTGGGACATTTGTATAGTCATAGAAGGCAACATATGGGACGTTTTAGCAATGTCGTTTTAGGGACTAGATCGTTTACCGAAGGCAACATCGAGGGTCATCGAGGGACTACGATCTTTTATCGAGGGTCTTTGCTAAAACGCCCATGCTCGAGGGACATGACTATTTTCCGATAGGCAACAAGTGAGATTACCCTAAAGGTGCATGTGTGAATAATGTGTTTGATTTGCATGCATTTAGTCTTTGATTAGGGGTTGTCTACTTGTTGGTTTTATCTTGCCATACATGCCTAATTACTAGCATTTGTATAAAGCAATTAAAAATGCAGGAAATAAATATCCTACACTATTACAACCATATCGAAAGGCAAGAAAATGTAAAGGCAAAAACAAAATAAAAGAAAAGGAAAATGAGCTCTTCGTCCCAGGCAGTAGCACCTTTCGACTCAAATCTTCATGGCCCCTTTCGAATATGCCTTCTTTTGTTTCCTTCGACTGCAGGAGTGTTAGCCAGTAACCTTCGACTCACCCTTCTTGCTATTTCTTTTGACAGGCTTTAGGAGTCAGCATGTTGTGCCTTTCGATTGGTCCTGGAACTAATGCAAGGTGCAATCCGCCTCCTTCGACTGGAGACTGAAAGCAGTGAGGGAGTGTCTTTCGTCTGGGCCTGCAGGTTAGTGTATTCGAAGCAAGAGTGTGTGTGCTGAACATGTCTGTATCGAAGCATGTGTATGCATCGAAGTAAGTATATCGAAGCATGCATATTTTGTATTCCAACATTTTTAGGGGGATGGGGGTACAAATTTACAACGGGGATGAAGTGGAAACTGAAATATTACAACCATATCGAATGATAATGAAAAAAATATAAAAATAGTGTAAAATAAAAGGAAAAACTGCATTTTTGACTGCTATGTGTCGACCCATGCTGCTATGCATTGACACATAGCTTTTACTTGCTCCTGTAAAACAAAATATGTTCAGTATGAGTCGATACATAATGGGATATGTCGACTCATGCACCTTCTTGCATCGATGCGAAACGCGTATGTATCGACTCATAGTCTTTTCCCACTTCTGTTTTGTAACCTGAAATCAGTATGAGTCGATGCATGGGGGTTATGTGTCGACTCATACCCTGTTTTTTCACTAGGATGAGTCGACACATGAGGATATGTGTCGATACATGCTGCATTTTCCTGCCTTAAACATTGCTTTACTGAATGTACAGGTTAGCTTATGGAATATGATGGATAAACATGAATAATAAATGATTGAATAAACCTAAACCTTAAGAAAATGACTAGTTCAATAGGATAATAACGTACTACATCTTGTCTTCAAAGAACAACAACTTGTTAATGATGTAATGACAAGATATCAAGTCAAGAGGACTTACCTTTGGGCTGCACTAGCTGTTTTAGATCTGAATGCTTTTCCAAATGATGTGATAACCTTGTGAGTCTTCAGGAAGCTGCTCTGGACTGCTAGAACTGAATTGGACTGTACTGTAATATTTTTGGTATTTTTGATGATGAAGGTGAGTAGCACTACAAGGATTGTTTTTTTTGTTATGTTTGGACAGTCTTTGAGGAAGAGTTTGTATGGTGGAGCAATGGGTTGGGTTTCTGTTTTGAACAAGAATAGACTTGGTTTTTTTTGAAAATCAATCAAGGTTGCACAAAATATTGTTTTTTTCCTGCTCAACAAAACTCTCTATTTTCTCTCCCTATGCCTCTTCCAAAATCCAACCCCTTTGTCTTATGAGACAGTCCTCTTTTGTAGACCCCTTGACTATGGTTTAGGGGGGAAAACAAATAAGTTATTTTTGAATTGTTTTTGCTTACTGCTTTGACACTTTCTACACACAATTTTCCTTTGCCATTTTGGTGCAATTTTGGGGCTGTTGTGGTGCAGGTTTGGGCAGACTGCATAGAGCAGTTTTGGACTGTATTGGCAGCATGTATCCTTGGGGTGCAGCATAGCACAAGGTTTCTTGCAAGGTAGTATGAGGTGTTGTGGCATATCACATTTTATTCAACTTTGGACAACATAGTTTGTAGCATATCACAAATTTGGTCTTGTGCATATTATGTCAAAGGCAAAAATATTGTGACAAGGTTTTAATCAAGACATAGTTTTAGAATTTGTAATTTTGCAAAATGTCACTTTATAATAACTTGAATTACTTGCATCATCTTGAATTAATTGGAGTTGTAGTAAAATGCCATGAAGCAAATGAAATTAACCAAGTATAGAGAATACTTAGAAAAATCTCAAAGTCTTGCAAAGTTGGATTTTTGATTCTCTTGACTTCTTAATGGTCAAGCTTGATATTTTTGAATGTCTTGATGAAATTTGATTTTTTGGGTTGTAATGTTGACCAAAAAGTCAAAGTTTGACTTTCCAGTATGCAATTGACCATTTTGCCCTTGTGCCAATTTCAAGCCTAAATTGATGTATCAGTGCTGCAAACTTGACGTCTTAGAATATCTTGTGAGCAAATACTTGAAAAATGAGAGGGAAAATTTTGGGGTACAACACATGGTAGCTAGCGCGTCCGCTAACTGATTCTCCTCTCTTGGGAAGTGTTCAAAGGGTATCTCCTCAAAGTGCGGAAGCAACGTCAGTACATACTCTTTGTAAGGAATAAGATTTGGGTGCTTCGTATCCCACTCGCCTTTGATCTGACTGATCACGAGAGAGGAATATCCGAATACCCTCAAGAACTTAATCCTCAGGTCAATAGCTGCTCAAAGGCCCATGATGCACACTTCATACTCCGCCATGTTGTTGGTACAGTTAAAACATAATCGGGCGGGGAACGAAGTATGACAACCTTCAGGAGATATGATCACGGTGCCAATGCCATTATCCAACGCGTTTGAGGCTCCATCAAAAAACATAAACCATCGGGATCCCTCCTCGGGTCCTTCATCCGGTCCAGGTTCTGCACAGTCGGTCACCAACATGATGTTCTCATCCGGGAACTCGAAATTCATGGATTGGTAATCATCCACGGCCTGATGCACCAAATGATCTGCCAACGCACTTCCTTTGATTGCATTTTGGGTTGTGTATTGGATGTCGTACTCAGTTAAGATCATTTTCCATCTTGCTATTCTTCCGGACAAAGCAGGCTTTTCGAAGATATACTTGATTGGATCCATCTTTGATATCAATAGGGTAGTGTGAGTCAGCATATACTATCTTAGCCGACAAGTAGCCCATGCCAAAGCGCAGCAAGTTTTATCAAGCAACAAGTATCGGGTCTCGCAGTCGGTAAACTTTTTGCTAAGGTAGTAAATAACATGCTCTTTTCGGCCAGACTCGTCATGGTGCCCCAGCACACACCCCATCGAATTATCGAGTACTGTCAAGTATAAGATTAAAGGTCTTCCTTCAACTGGAGGCATCAGAATTGGCGGTTCTTGAAGATATTCTTTGATCCTTTCGAAAGCGGCCTGACATTCATCATTCCATTTTATCAATTGATCTTTCTTCAGCAACTTGAAGATTGACTCACAAGTAGCAGTCAGGTGTGAAATGAATCGGGCGATGTAATTCAGACGTCCCAAAAAGCCTCTGACTTCATTTTCCGTTCAGGGAGATGGTATCTCCTGTATAGCCTTCACCTTTGCAGGATCCACTTGAATACCTTTATCACTAACAACGAAACCCAGCAGCTTACCAGACCTTACCCCGAAGGTGCACTTGTTCGGGTTTAACCTCAACTTGTATATCTTCAACCTATCGAATAGTTTCTGGAGATGGTCAAGGTGTTCTTCTTCAGTCTGGGACCTTGCAATCATGTCATCAACGTAAACCTCAATCTCATGGTGAATCATGTCGTGGAACAAGGCGACCATGGCGCGCTGATAAGTTGCCCCAGCATTCTTCAACCCGAAAGGCATTACCTTGTAACAAAAGGTGCCCCATTGCGTAACACAAGTTGTCTTCTCCATGTCCTCGGGAGCCATCTTAATCTGATTGTAACCAGAAAAACCATCCATATAGGAGAAGACCTTATGCTGCGCAGTGTTGTCGACCAGAACATCGATGTGAGGCAGTGGGAAATTGTCTTTGGGGCTCGCCCTGTTCAGATCTCTATAGTCCATACACATCCGTACCTTACCATCCTTCTTCTGCATCGGAACAACGTTGGCAACCCACCGCGGATAAGAAGTAACAACTAGAAATCCGGCGTCAAACTGTTTCATGACCTCAGCTTTGATTTTCTCAGACATCTCGGGGCGCATACGGCGAACCTTCTGCTTTACCGGAGGACAGTCTTCTTTAGTTGGCAGGCGGTGCACCATAATATCAGTATCCAAACTAGGCATATCTTCATAAGACCAAGCAAAGATCTCAACATAGTCGCGTAGTATTTATATCAACCGCTGCTTGACACTAGGCTCCAGATTCGCACCTATCTTGACTTCTTTCTTGTCTTCCTCTATACCCAAATTCACTGATTCCACTAGCTCTTCATGAGGCTGTATGGCCTTCTCTTCCTATAGTAACAGTCTAGAAAGTTCCCCAGGCACTTCACAATCATCCTCACCTTCGTCCTCGGCTTGGTTGATCGGATTTTCAAAGTCATAACTGGCAGTAGCATAGTCGTTATCAATGGGATCCAGAGTGGATGTGGATCTGCATTATGATATGTGAGTGTGTGTAAGAAAACGTCCAATGCTTTATTGATGATATATGAAAATGACAAATAATAAGCCCTCACAAACAAAGCCAAAGAGCCTCGGGCAAGGCACCAAGCTGTAAAGTTTTAAACTGTCTGTTACAAATCCCAAAACAAAAGTCAATTACTCTGTAATAAAAGAAACGGGCCCGAAGTCCTTCACTGTCCAGTTGTTTAATCCACCGTTGGCAGTCGGGTAAATCCAGCTGTCGATATCTGACTCTTCTTCATCATCCTCAATAACTCCCCGATCATGTTTGGGCATGGGAGCAGTTATGACGTTGGGTTTCTCTGGAGCGCCAAACTCAATCTCTTTAGCTTCAATCAAATCTTGCACTTTATTCTTCAAGGACCAACAGTTATTCGTATCATGACCTGGGCTATCAGAGTGATAGGCACAACGGGCGTTTGGATTATATAGCGGAGATGTGGTGCTGGGATTCTTCGGGGGTTCCCTCAGAGTTACCAGATTGATCTTCAACAATTGCGGTAGAATTTGAGACAAGGTCATATTAAGCCGAGTGTATTGCCTCTGCGTTCTCTCCATTCTTTACTGATTGTTGCATTGTGGGGCAACGGTGGGTCTTGATATTACTACCCTTTTACTTCTTGATGGTGTTCAGGCCTGCTTTGGCTCCTCGATCTGTAGACTGCACTAGCTTCTTTCTTACCAATGAAAGGCTTCTTTTCTACACTTGATGAAGTACCTTTTTGTATCTTACCACTTCAGATACCAGCTTCTACTCTCTCCCCAGTCAAAATCAACTCAGTAAACCCAGATGACAAACTGCCGATCAGATGATTGAAAAATGGACCAGACAACGTCCCCAGAAACATGTCAACCAACTCCCTGTCATACAAAGGGGATTGGACTCTTACAGCCAAATCTCTCCACTTCTGAGCATAGTCGTTAAAGCCTTCGCTTGCACCCATAGACATACCCTGAAGCTGAGTACGAGTGGGAGCAAGGTCGGCGTTATACTGGTACTGCCTGTAGAAAGCAGCATCAAGGTCCTCCCAGTTTTGGACATTAGCTCCTTCCAATTGATAAAACCATTCAAGTTGAGTCCCTGACAGACTATCTTGAAAGAAATGCACCCACACATTTCTATCAGCAGTGTAAGGTTGGATTTTTATGACGTACGAGCGGAGATGGAGTTTTGAACAGGATGCTCCATCGTACTTGGCAAAAATAGGTGCTTTGAACTTATGAGGGATCACCACCCCAGATGCTAGTCCCAGTTCTTCAAAATCCAAACCAGGGATCTTCTGACACTCCATAGCACTCAGACGGTCTTCAAGTTTGAAATTCCGGGAATGTCACTGACTCAGGATGTCTAATGGAACGTTAAGACATCTGATCTGACATTAAGCGCTGTACAGGTAGAATGGGCTGTACTTTTGATATCTGTTCTACCAGACCCTGCAACACCTTTTGACAAACGCAGGGTCTGATTTACTGAAGTTCAGAGCAGCTAAGGTTAATCATATATATTGATGTCATGAGGAATGTTGTGACTTCAAACAATTAACTAATGCAGAGAGTAAATAACACACAGAATTGTTCACCCAGTTCAGTGAAACACACCTACTCTGGAGGCTTCCAAGCCAGGGATAAAGTTCACTATTAGTAGTATCAATTCAAAGACCCTACAGCCAACACACCCGTTGACAGCCTTCTCACTTAATCACTACCCAATGACACTTTTACCTAAGATCCAATCCTAGATATGAGACACCTCTCACTCCCCCTCAATCACCGCAGTGATAACTTTCTACAGTACATAAACTGTTCAGAAGATACACTTCCATTACACCTCTTGATCATGCTTAAAAGCTTCAATCAAGTACAATGCATACATCCTCTAACCTACAGGTTTCAAGGAGTATGATGACCATCCCACAGCCCGGGTGGTTCACAACAAAACTAGCCCTAATAAATTACATCTTGTCAATGCACCTCGCGCTTAAATTAGGTTACAATGCTTCTATTTATAACCCTCTTTACCCAGCTGGATTTGGGCCTTCACATCACAGCAATGCAGCTTTAACGACCTGCATAAATTAAGCAGAAAACTTCTGCTACAAGTTAGGTCTTCAATCGAGCTTTTCTCCTTATCCTTAGCTTCTGATTGAGTCACGTATGCCTTCAATTTTCGCTACTTGTTATGCATTCTATTTGGCAGAATATTCTGCATAACTTTAGGAACAGAACTGCATCAGTCTTGACAGTTCAGTAGCTTGATGTCTGGTATGATGTTATGACATCACTTGAGACATGTTGTTCCAGATGTTGATCAACATGTTTAGGCATTTACAATAGAATTTTCAGGCTGTTCCTATTGTACATTATATTACATTAATGTTGTTGTTATTTGTTTTACAAGAGATGAGCCAATCCCAAACGAAGGCACTTACAATCTCCCCCTTTGGCTAATTTTGGCTAAAACAAATACAACAATTATACTCACCATTCAGGACCTCTTGAGGCACAGGAGGAAGAGGATGCCCTTATTCCCTTTTAGACCACGAACCATTTCTTGTCACTGATGGTGGAAAAAGAGGACCGTGGGAGATAAACTATCCTTTCAGAGGCATCAGAGAACCTTTAAGGAGTGACCAGAATATCTCCCTTGTAACTCAGAACACAGGTCACAACTGTGTTCACAACTCAGATCACAAGTCACAAAGAAATTCACGCCATTTGAATTTCTGAAGAAATTCACGCCATTTGAATTTCTGCTGAATTTGTGACAAGTAGTTTGTTGAGTATCTGCTGCAATGAGGACAATGTCAAACCATAATAGTAACAGTATTTCTTTCCTTTCTCCCCCTTTTTGGCCAAAAATTGACAAAGAACGCCCTCACAAAACCAGATCCAAGAACAGTTTTCCCAGACCCGTATAAACCCCATGATGGTTGTGAGAGAGAAGAATGTGTGACAGGAGGTTATATAAGGAGATAACGGGTTCAAGAAGATGGCAATATAAAATCTTGGTCAAGGATACCTGTTAAAGTTGTTGTATGTTTCAGACTGACTGTGCTTGAAATTTAGACGCATTTGTTTGTTTCTGCCAAAAGAACCAGTCCTAATACATGCATAAGTTTGGGTCAGAGCAATTCCTGAATAGAATCAGCCTTTGACCCATTTTCGGGACTGAAGATTTATTCCTTCTAGGAAACAGAATACCAATGACGTGGCGAAGTTATTTTCCCCGTATTCTTCTTGATTTCCCCAAGGTTGCAATGTTGTTGGTAATGTCATGACACTTACTTAGACATTCTTCAACAGCAACCTTCCTTTTACTTCTCTCAGTTAGGCACAGAGAGGGGCACTTTAGACAGCTAGAAGCATTAAGCATGGCCATCAATCATGCTTTCTTAAGTGATGCTGAGATCTATCACAATTACTTTCTTCCAGACAGCAAAAATAAGGAAGGAGGGAATAAACCAGGAGACTCCAAAATGCTTCACAAGACATCACAGATTAGTGCTAATGCACAAAATTTAGCCGCCACTTCATATGTTGAGTATATCAGATTTCTAATTTACTTCTTCTGATCTTCCATTCACTAGTAGTTGCTAGAGCTAGTGAAGTTTTTACCACAAAAGCATTTCTGATTTGTCAGACAAGTTGTTATTGATAAGATCTGAATCTTCCAAATTGCTCCAAAAGTATCAAAACTGTCACTAATGAGATTTTTAAGAATCTCTGAGATTTTCTTCCTAAACCCAGACAGATAACAAGAGCAATTCTTCAATCTCCTGATGTTGAGACATTATTCATGACTTCACTTAGACGTTCACAATGTCATATTATCAGATCACATAAACTTCAGCATACTACGTCCTCTTCTGACTTCTGATCTTCAGATTAAGTCCAACAATACACATACAAAGTCTCCCTTCAATGTATATTGTAATTGGGGAAAGTGCAACATTTAGTGACTCCCCTTGTTAATGTTAATCAAAACCGTAGCGTGGAAACCAGTAGCACTAACTCTGAGGTGGTAACTTCAAGCACCCTGAACTAGTCTTAGAACAGTAAGGACATCTCTGATTCATGACTCTCTGGATGACTGAGAAATCATGTAGCTATAGTCTGAAGCAAACTTCCAACCTTCTTAGTGTGCTTATAAGCTTTACTAAGATTCAGACTTTCTAGAAGGAGTATCCTTTGATCATGTCATCCTTCTGTATATTCACTAGTAGTTGCTAATACTAGTAAATTCTTCAGACCACAACATTAGTTATGCATTGTTAAGCATACTACTTTTAAACATAAGTAGAATCTACTTATTCCAAACCAACACTAGAACTGCCACACAAGAATATTAAGATTCACAGTCCCAAGTCTCTGCCACAGACTTCTAACAATGATGTTGCAGCATGAACCTATCTGCTTGGGTTCTGAAGTTGACATCCATGGGATTGATGCCCTTTTATATTCCCCATAAGACAGATATGATCTTCATCTTCAGCAGTAATTACTCACCAGAATACCCTAGAGAGAAATAAACTCTCTACCAAGTTCTGAGAATTAGGTTCAGAATACAGCCTTGCATGCATATTATACAAACACTTAGTCTCCCATCAAAGTGCTTATATATATCTTTATGCAAGATCCTAATGAATACTTAGTCTCCCGTCAAAGTATTTATTATTAGTTAGATTATGCCATCTTCTCAAGGCAGGATAATTATTCTAACAATCTTCTGTTCCATGTATGAGGAACCAACTGGTCCTTACATGCTTCCTTTGCTGAAGAGGCCCTTCGTCTGAGATGATGTTGTAACATCAGATCTGACATTGATTTCAACCATATGAGCCAGGCTTATACTATGGTTTTGGATGAGCATCCATAGCAATCAAAGCACACTTTTGCTTACTACAATTACATAGCCATGCAGCATGTATTACCTTCACCTTGTCTGCTGACCTTTGAACAGTACAAAGGAGTTAATTGTACTATATTCCTGTAGACAATGAACTTCAAGTAAAAGAGGATCTTCTCTGGAACCCATGAAGATAACGCCTCCTAAGATCATGAGAAATAAACTCAAGCATCTTATAGAACAAGGTAAGATGAACTCCCTTTCACATCAGCTTGATCATACTACTCCCTCTGAACAAAATGTTATCCGACTTCCCTCTTTATGGATAGTAAGTACTCTTTATTTGGAATTTGCCACAGGTTTCAAATTAAGAGTCCTTAGTTTGCTTGCTGTACAGGTTTCAGGTAGCCACATTCTGTAACTTGTACTAGAAGAAACTTCATGAGGATGTTCACTAAATCTGGAACTTATCTGTCTTTCCACAACAACTGATGTCTTCAACAGATGTGATGTTGTACCTCCTTTATCATCACAAGCTTTAGAACTTTTGATTCTGATTTCCACACAGTTAATCACACTAGAGGATCCTGACTGATTACTTCTTCATGCTTGCTAAGCATTTTTACTTGGCTGAAGACACAGAAATGATGTTCCATCATCCATCATATGAGGGGAAACCTGGAAATCTTAAGTATCTTTGATGTTGTTGATAGATTGCAAAGTCTGCTCGCAAATTCTGTTGAAAATAATAACCCTAGAGTTCTTCTTTCACTTTAGGCGTTGTATCAGAAGCTATGCAGCGGAATAACAGTACTTCAACAGATCCTCCACAATGCTTACTCCATCTAGCACATAAGGATTGAAAATAAATCAATCCTACAAGTTGTTTGCTTCTTCACCAAGCAACTTACTAGACCCAATTCTACAGCCCAGTTAAAAGGAAGCTTTATAAACACATATGATGCCTTATCAATATCTTCGCTCCCGCATGAATGTTTTGATAATATTCTTCTCTGTGTTGAATACAGGTTGAACAATGCACTCCAAAATCTTCACTCCCGCACGAGGTCTTTGAATTTGTTCAAACACTTTCATCTTCCTTTAACATAGCTGATCTAGTTTCCCCCAAATTGGTTCATCCTCCACTCCTAGGGACCAAACAATATGAACACTACTGGTTCAAACAATATTTTACCTTATACACAACCGGAAAGTATCCCCCATGGATCTCATCCAGAGACAGACAGGATGCCTGCTCTGATACCAATTGAAATTCCGGGAATGTCACTGACTCAGGATGTCTAATGGAACGTTAAGACATCTGATCTGACATTAAGCGCTGTACAGGTAGAATGGGATGTACTTTTGATATCTGTTCTACCAGACCCTGCAACACCTTTTGACAAACGCAGGGTCTGATTTACTGAAGTTCAGAGCAGCTAAGGTTAATCATATATATTGATGTCATGAGGAATGCTGTGACTTCAAACAATTAACTAATGCAGAGAGTAAATAACACACAGAATTGTTCACCCAGTTCAGTGAAACACACCTACTCTGGAGGCTTCCAAGCCAGGGATAAAGTTCACTATTAGTAGTATCAATTCAAAGACCCTACAGCCAACACACCCGTTGACAGCCTTCTCACTTAATCACTACCCAATGACACTTTTACCTAAGATCCAATCCTAGATATGAGACACCTCTCACTCCCCCTCAATCACCGCAGTGATAACTTTCTACAGTACATAAACTGTTCAGAAGATACACTTCCATTACACCTCTTGATCATGCTTAAAAGCTTCAATCAAGTACAATGCATACATCCTCTAACCTACAGGTTTCAAGGAGTATGATGACCATCCCACAGCCCGGGTGGTTCACAACAAAACTAGCCCTAATAAATTACATCTTGTCAATGCACCTCGCGCTTAAATTAGGTTACAATGCTTCTATTTATAACCCTCTTTACCCAGCTGGATTTGGGCCTTCACATCACAGCAATGCAGCTTTAACGACCTGCATAAATTAAGCAGAAAACTTCTGCTACAAGTTAGGTCTTCAATCGAGCTTTTCTCCTTATCCTTAGCTTCTGATTGAGTCACGTATGCCTTCAATTTTCGCTACTTGTTATGCATTCTATTTGGCAGAATATTCTGCATAACTTTAGGAACAGAACTGCATCAGTCTTGACAGTTCAGTAGCTTGATGTCTGGTATGATGTTATGACATCACTTGAGACATGTTGTTCCAGATGTTGATCAACATGTTTAGGCATTTACAATAGAATTTTCAGGCTGTTCCTATTGTACATTATATTACATTAATGTTGTTGTTATTTGTTTTACAAGAGATGAGCCAATCCCAAACGAAGGCACTTACAAAGTTGTTTGTACCTATCCTCAGCAGGAGGATACTGTTCCTTATCATAATCTGTATCATTATCAGAAACTGCAAGACTGGGGCCCTTTTCTTCTTCCTGGTCCTCCCCTCCTTTGGATGAAAAGGAAAGATCAGCTTGTTGTTTCAACCTATCCCTAAACCTTTTGCCCATACTAAAAAGAACAACCTTCTTCTTCTTCTTCTTCTTCTCTTTCTCTTTCAGAATGAGAGCTTTCAAGTCCTCTTGCCCTTTAGCCAAGCTTAAGAACATCTCTTGGAATTGGGCATTTTGTGCCTGAAGATCTTTGATAGCTTGATCGGAAGACATTTCTGCTGAAATAAACAGCGAAGAAGATCAGAAACCTGCAATGGTACCTGTAATGATGTGCATGATAATGGGATGCGTATGTAATGATTTCAAAGACTTTGGGAGATTTAAATTTGCAAACCAAGAAATAAACAAACTTTATTAGATTAAACTTGTAAAAAGGTTCGACAATGCCCTTAAGGCGTTTACAAAGAAGTAAATGAAAAACAAATCTAAACTAGAAAAAGCAAAAAATCAGAAATCCCATGGATGCTTCCCCTTGGTGCTGACATAGTCATTGATCGTTCTTTCATTCTCGAGTTGCCTGGTGAGCTTCAGGATCTTCCTTTCTTGCTCATGGTACTTTTTCCGGTAGGTATCTCTCTCCTCCTTCAGCTGAATCCAAGATCTCTTCAATGCCCCAAGATCAATGGGCATGTAGGGATAAAGGACTGTGTAAGGAATGCCCTCTTCATTGGTGGGCTCCACAATCACTGGCAACACAACTTCATAAGGCATCCCAAGCTTCTGGGCTCGAGCTCGGACCCACTAAAGATAAGGCTGCATAGGGAGAGAAGTCTTTGGTCCTATCTCTTGAGGGTCAGACCTGTTCACCATGCCCCAAGCTCGTATAAACCTTCGGCGATGCTCATCCACGTCCTAGATCTTGAGCAGGTATTTGCACAAAGTTAACTCGGATGGTGTTTCTGCGCACGAAAGCCATAATCTGCAAAACAAAATAAAGATAAATCCCCTCGGTCTTTGAAATGGTTAGTGTAATAAAGTATGCATGCTATGTTATGATGCATGATGTCATGATAAAACACACAACAATTATAGCAAATAACATACATGGTAAAGGAAAACAAGTCACATAAAAGCCCTTAAGTTTAAGGCTTGCATAGGGTATAGGTATTACCCTATTGAAGTTCAATTGGTTTCAACCTGTCCTAATAATAGTAACCGGGTTCTAGAGGTTCTCAATATCACTGACCATCCTCCATCGGTCATGGTTTTAGCTCACACAATCTTTTCTTGCAGCCGAAACTATCTCGAGAGTATGGTCTCAATGAGTGTAGCATCGAGTATCAACCAGTTCTCAGCTTTACACCGAGGCCGGCTATCTCACTACTTCCTATGGCCAAGTTGGTCAATTATAGGTTCTAAGGCCAGTTGATGCTTAACGACACACATAGCAGCTCCGTATTCTCCTCGTTTCTCCACAAGGGATACCGGGACCAACCAATGTGCCACATCAACGTAGCTACTGCTTCAACCATATCGGTCTATGCCGTACAGTTCCCTCACAGTCTATTGCTACTTACCTAAAAGGTATCCCCAGATCCGGGTTAGGATCTATAGTAACTCCCAATACAAAACCCTCAAAAATAAAGCAACCAAAACAAACAAGAGAAGCAATTTATGATGAACTAATCCTAAGGTATACCCCACTTATTATTCCCCATCAGAGTCGCCAGTTCTGTAATACGGTGGCAGAACCGAACTGTTTAACACTGGTTTGCGTTTTGCGTTTATGTTTGCAAAATGTCGCGGTAAGTAAGAGTCACCACCGACTTTTAATTTATCCAACTGGAAAGGAAAAAGGCACAGAAAAATTCCTTTTTCAAGATTTTGAGTATGGGGGGTAGATTATAGAAAGGGAAGGTATTAGCACCCTTTCTATCTGTGGTTTTCCACGGGCTCTTAGGTACTTGCTCATCATTTTGAAAATTGCTTCCTTGTTTGTGTGTTTTTGAAAAGTTTTTTGTTTTACTTCGATTTAACCCTTGCTTCTGTCTTCAAGAGTGTTACAAAGTGTTTTTGAAAACTTTGTTTGAAAAGAGTGTAAGTATGGAAAAGTTTGTTTTGAGCAAGTACCTACTAGCATCTACCTACTCGAAAAAAGAATGTTTCTGTTCTTGTTTCCTTTAGACAATGCTATCCCACTATTAATGAGTAGGTAGCATCGTATTTGGAGTTGTAAGGGTCAATTCGAAAGGGACGTACGATCACTAAAGCAATGTTAGGACCTCTTACTAATAACCCTAATGTCTTAAGATCATATTCGAGGCAACATTTCCGAGGCAACCTTTCTGAGGCAACATTTTCGAATGGGACATTTGATCTTTGTTTAGACAAGAGAGCGACCACTAAAATACCCTATACTTAATGACCGTTTACCGAAGGAAACCGAAGTGAGAGTATACCCTAAGAGTGCGCATGTGCGAGTGATTCAATTTCAAGTTATTATCTTTGTACATTTAGGGTTTGCTAACCGTTTTAAAATTATCATACATTCTTGTCATGAAATCCTATTATCATACATCTAACAGTTAATGTTTGCGGAAATTAAAATGCAGAAAATAAAGCTAAGCTATTACAAGGCTTCGGGGATTAATTACATAGCCAAAAACCCGTAAAACGATAAATAAACGGAAAAGTCCTAATTAAACTATTACATCCCATGAGCAATTACATCAATATTGTAAAATAAGTAAACACGTGCGGTGAATCGAGAACGAGAGAAAATTAGGGTTTTGACCCCGTCTAACCTAATTAAAACAAAAATCACTTTTGTTGTTTTTGATTATTTTAAGGAAAGAATAAGGTTTTAAGATTAAATACAAACCTAATTTACTAATTAAATTAAATTGAGAAAATAATTAATTTTGACCTATTTTTATATTTTGTTATTTTGAGAAAAAAGAATTAAATCAAACAAAACCCTAATTTCTAATTTGTTTTAATTTATTTACAAAAACAAATTAAAGTTATCCTAAAATTAAAATAAATAAATAAAATTAATTTTTGATAAAAAATAAAACCTAAATCTAATTTGATGAAAAATTGATTTTATGATATTTTGATAAAAAAGAATTAATTTGTGTCAGTAAAATAATTTAAATAAATAAATTAAATAAAGAAAATCTAAAAGAATAAAGAAAAGAGTAATGGGCATGGTAAACAACAATTGAGGGGGGTGCCATTAGCAAGCTTTTGGGCCCAACAATCTGATCAACGTTTGACCTCCATGCTCCAATGTTTACACGTTGACTGGGGTCTTTGGTAGACTCTTTCATGATGACCTTTGGATTAAATCTGCTTCAGATCTAGTGGCTGCAAGCTGATGGCATATGGTGGAGTGTCATGGAAACCCGCGTATAGGAATATGTATAGAAAAATATATTGAAGAAATAAGGGGGACCTGGGAATCGAACCCAGGTCCTATGTCCTTTCCATTCGTCTCCACACTAACTGAGCCAAGCGCGCTTGTTGTACACAGAGAAACAAACAAATAATATATTAAAAAACACAACTTGTTAATTTTTCTGCGCGTGAACGTTTGAATGGGCGAACCAGGGCACGCCACGCCATCATCTCTAACCTCTCTCCGTTGCTAAAAGTCTGATGACTTTTACCTACGGACAATATGCGTAGGTACAGACCCTCAAATTTTCCAAAATCACCTATACGCATGATAAATGAAACCTAAAGCCATAGAACAATTCGCCTTGGCCTGGTGAGTATCATGGTGCCTTTATTTTGGGGCAATTTTACCTGTACAAAAAGATCCCAAAACGAGACAAAAAACCCTAACAATGTCATATCTCTATAGGGTTAGAAAAAATGTAATTAACTGTTATGAATAGCTTGCAAATGCTTCCAGGATTCAGAATATATACATGATTCATGCTACAAGTGATTAAACAATGATATTCGATTTCAAGAATATGTAAAATCCATGAACCACTTACAGCGGGTTTTAGTGCATGAAAAGGCTTGCTTTTGATTGCTATGGCTTCCTTGAATGCCCAGAAAACAAAAGGAATGCTTGGCAAGGTCTGAAAGCATCTGGAAATCTTAAAATAGATCACCACTTTTTCTTGATTTTTTTGAGTTTGTCCTTCACTCTACATGCCTCCAAAACCTTGTGCATTTGGTCTGCATTTGTTCTATATGTAGCCTTGAGTGAATTAGGTTTATAAATTTGTTTCAAATCTTCTTCAATTAAGGTGATTGATCAAGATTTGATTCTCTTGTAAATCTTTCCAAAACAAGCCAAAAATCAATCTTTTTATGTACAAACATGCCTTGCACGATTTGATTCCCTTGCTAGCTGTATAAGAGACCTGAAATATGCACAAAATCTCAAGGTTTAAATGATTTTGATATTTCCATGATTTAATTTTGATTTAATTGAAATAAAAATCAAAATAAATGGCAAAAATAAAATAAAGGCAAATGGGAAGGATTATGGGTCGTGGACCATGTTAAAAACTCAAGATAAGTACAAAAAGTTGGGCCCATTTGACAAAATTTACAATTTGAGGCATATTTGACTTTTGGCAATTTTGCAAAAAAGGTCAGCTTCACCAATGCATAACTCCTTCAATTTTGACTCTATGAAGGTGTTCTTTGACTTTTTAAAATATTGATATGTCCTCTAAGAAACCCTTTTGGTCTCATCTCAATTGAGTCTTCCATGTTCATGTATGAATCTTTGACAAAAAAGGTGTTTTAGTTGACTTTTCAAAATGACCTATAATGTCCAAATTTATAACTTCTTGTGAGTGCATATTTTGAACTTGGGAGCTGAAGATGAATTGTAGAGAATTGCATACTATTAAAAATGAGGTTTTGATGGGTCATTTCTAATAAAGTATGAGAAAGTTAAGCCTGGTCAAAGTTGAGTTGACTTTTCCTACAAAACCCTAATTTAGCAACTTTTGGGTTTTGATGAATTGTGAGCAATCCTTGATGAATCATGATCAACCCTTGATAAAATGATGAATAATACTTAAAAATGAGGATGTTGACCAAAAATCTTGAAGTTTGACTGTATGTGGGCCACCGTTGACTTTTGCCCTAACACAGTCGATTTTCAGGCTTTTGAGCAATTGACTGAGCAAACTTCCTCTGCAAGACTTGAGACTTGACAAGGATGATCTTGTGAACATATTAGGACAATGGTGAGCATTTGGGATCTTTTGGACTCAAATATCTTGATGCAACATGAAACCCTAATTTGAGGTAGACTGCCTTAGGAGAAAGTTTGTCTGGTCAACCCTTGGACTTCCTTGAGCACTTTGAGGACCTCACTTGAAATGTATTGAGAAATATGGGAGGGAAAATTTTGGGGTACACCAATGCTCATGAACTAAAATAACTTAGTGAAATTTTGCCCTAGTTAGGCAGGTTTTTGACCTAACTTCATGGCAACTATTCACCTAGTTCCAAGAGGAATTTTCAAAAGCATTTCAAAGAAGGGTTGTAGAGCACATTACAAGCTTTCCAAAATATATAAGAACTCCTTGATATCATTATTGAGTATGGAGAATTGAAGAGATGAAGTTATGGTTTTATCACTTTGATTATAGGTCATTTTCATGAAGAACAAGTTTTCAAATTTGCAAATTGGCTGTACAATCTTCACTTTTCAGGCCTCAAACTCGTTTGTCACTCCATCATTAATGAATTTCACAAGGTTTCATGTCCTAAAGCCAAGCATTCAATGCATTGTACAAGAAAATAGCCATTTTTGGAAGAAAGGCAACATTGCCATTTTGAAAAAGCATGCTTTTTGCATTTTTTTTCATTTCTTGAGCCTTGGACTTGTTCTTTCTACATAAACCAAGCCTCTAAACCTGAACAAAACATGTTTAAAGCTTCAAGCCACCCTACAAGATCAGAATCATGCCTTAAAAAGTCACTTCTCACACTTGCTTCAAAAACAAGAAATGTAGCAAGACATGTGATCTTGTACTTCTGAGAAAGCACAAGTCCTCCAACAGTTTGCTCTATATAAAGCCATCATTTGCAACTAAAGCCACGCATGCCCAAGCCTTGAAACACCTTAGAATCAAAAGTTGCATACCAAGCCTCCAAACTTTCCATTTCTGACTTGTGAACTGAATCTTCCATTTCACTCATGGGTTTTCTGGCCTTTTGCTTTCCCAAGCTTCCTTAACTTACAAGTAAACCATCCCACACCCTGAAACATCACTGTAACTCCATCTTCCCCATTGTTGAAGTTCGAAAATAGAGTAACACAGGTGGACTTCTCCAGACCATTCCAGCCACCCTTAAGACAAGCTAAGCATTGCATTAGCTTCCTAGAGGTTCAAGGAAGCTAACCTGATCATCACAACATCCTAAAGCAAGCTCATTTTCAAAACACGATTTCCATTTTCAAGGTGAGTTTTCTATTTTTCTAACTCTTAATACAGGCATAGTTAGCTCTCCATTTGTGAATATAGAATGTAGATATCATTACTACGAAGCTATACATCTCCATAGCTTGCATTTATTTGGCTTGAGTTTAGAGAATTTTAAGTTTGATGTTTCTGAAAAAATTAGGTTAAAAATTATGGCCAACAAAATTCTCTCTGATCTTGGATTTACAGTTTTAGTTATGTACATGGTTAGAATCGTGAGGTAAAATGCTATAATGTTCATGTTATCACTTTCCATTTTTATTGAGAAATGAAAAAGTTACAGGGGATCCGGCTTGCTAGAGGTTGAAGATGAAGTACAGGGAAAGGCAATGTTTTTGTGTTATGTATTTATGTTTTCACTTAAACTAACAGATGTACAACCACCCCAGTGGTAAGGCAGCATGCACAAATGCCCTAGGTCGTGGGTTCGAGCCTTGGTGCTGCCTTTTGCAATTTTTCATATTTTTCCAATCTCTTTTTTACTAGCTTGCAGCGTGGGCCTCTGATTGTTGGGCTTGTTGTTTTTTTTCTAACTTCCTATCCCTGTTTGCTAGTAGCACCCCCTGGCCCAAATATTTTATTTACTTATTTTATTTTCATTTTATTTTATCAAATATTTTTTCTTAATAATAAAAAATCATAAATAATATAAAAATGATAAATATTATATTTTGTTTTATTCTATTTTATTTTCTCATAAAAAATATTTTTTTTAGTTATATATTATCTATTTTTGTTAAATAAACTTGTAAATTAAATTAAATACTTATTTTTCTTCACACCTATTAAATATTTATTTTAACATATAAAATGACCAAAATACTTCATAAATACCATATATTATTTTCAATACAAAAATACAAGAATACTTAAAGAAATTTATTTCCTTTTAATAAATTAGAATTAGGGTTTAATCAAAATATTTTCTAAAAAATAATTTCCTTCCTTAATTAATTTAAGTTTAATCTTGATTTGTTTATTAGGCTTAGGTTAAAATTTTTTTTACATAAAAAGAACAAAACAAAATCTTATTTTGCATTTACATATCTTTGCATATTTAAATTATCTTGTATATTATTTATTCCAATACTTGTATAAATTCAATTTGGTTGTAATAGATTAATTAGGTTTATATTATTGCAATCCCCATTCATCAATTGTATACAAAATGTTGTAATAGCGTAGTAATCTCTAAATTTCGCAATTTATCGCTTTACATAATATGTTAGTAATTAGGGTTTGTATGGCAAGATAAAATCAACCAAATAGAAAACCCTAATCCAAGACAAAATCAAGCATGAAAATGACACACTTGCACACAATACACCCCTAGGGTTATCCCACTTGGTTGCCTTATACAAAATGGCCATGTTACGCATGTAAAGTGTCTAAGCAAAAACAAACAAATACAAGATCATAGTCCCTCGATGACGCTATTCAAAGTTGCCTTATAAAATGATCTTAGTCCCTCAAAAAATGCTAAGATACTTTGCAACATTGCTAATCATGGCTATACGATAACCCACACTCATCCGGTTTACATCCAAAGATAGGGTTGCTTACCAAATCAATGGTAATACAACAATGTCAAAGGAAAAGAAAATGAGCAAGAAAGACATTTGAGTAGGTAGATTACTTTTAGTTACTTGCTCCATTTCAAAACAAATATCCTTGCTATTTTAAAAACAAACACACACATTTCCAAACATCTTACAAAATTGAAAACATTTTCAAAAAGACAAACATCTTTGCATACATTCTTACGAACGAGAATCATTACAAAGATTGCCTAAACAATGGCCTCTTTTACAAAATACTTTCAAAACCACACAAAGCATATTTTCAAACAAAAGCAAGTGATCTCTAGCAAGTAACTAAGAGCCCATGGAAAACCATGGATGAAAAGAGTGCTAACACCTTCCCTTTTCATAATCTGCCCCCCGAACTCAAGAAACAATCTCAAAGGTTCTTCCTGTGCTTTTCACTTTTCCTTTTAGATAAAATAAAAGTCGGTGGAGACTCTTGCTAACCGCAACATTTGCGATAAAACGCAAACTTCAAGTCAGTTCTCCCACCGTATCACAAAACTGGCGACTCTGCTGGGGACAATTCTAAAAGTGGGGTTACCTTAGGGTTTAGATCATATTTATTTGCTTACATTGCTTGATTTGTATGCTCTATATTATGGTTCTATGTTTGGGTTTGAATCCTCTACCCGAATTTGGGATACATTATAGGTAAGTAGCAATACATTGTGGAAATTGTGTGGGGTATACCGACATGGTCTAAGCAATAGCTACGTTAGTGCGACATATTTGTGGGTACCGGTAGCCTTTGAGTTAATCAAAGAGAATACGGGGCTGCTGAGTGATGTCATGAAGCACTAATGAACTTCTAGAACCTTTACTTGACCAACTTGGCCTTTAGGATGTAGTGAGATGGCCGACTTTGGTACAATCCGAAGTTGGTAGATACTCGATACTACACTCATTGAGGTTTGGTTTCTTGGGATATTTCGGTCTCCATTAATAGGCTTGAGCTGAAACAATGACCAAGGAAACAATCCAATGACATTGAGCTCCTTAGAACCCGGTTACTATTACTAGGACATGTTTAAGCCAACTAAACTTCAAGAGGGTACTTACCTATAAAACTCCATGCAAGCCTAAAGTAAGAACTTGTTTGCTTTGCTTGTATATGCATACTTGTACATAACATCATGGACATCATGAACATCATATACATCCACTAACCATTTCAAGGATTTTGGGGATTCATCTTTGTTCTTATTTTGTAGGATATGGATTCACTTCGCAGGAAAACTATTCAAGTCAACCTTGTGAGAATTCCTCCACAACTTAAGGAGCTAGCTTCAAAGATTCATGAGAACTCTCCATTCACCGAAATACATGGTCTTCTACTCGACTTGGTCACCTCCAACACAGATGAGGATATGATGAAGGTGATCTTTCAGTTCTTTGATCCGTTGCACCATTGCTTCATATTCCCTGACTATCAACTTGTGCCTACTTTGGAAGAATTCTCCCAACTCTTGAGGATTCCCATTCTCAATCAACTACCTTTCAACGGTACAGAAAGAGATCCAAAGCCATAAGAGATTGCTCAAGCTCTACACTTGCACTCATCTGATGTCATAACTCATTGGGAAACTAGGAGTGGTGTCAAAGGCTTCTTAGCAAAGTTCCTGTTTGAGAAAGCCCAAAGCTGTTGGAATTCCTTAGACTTGCAAGCCTTTGAGGAAATTGTGGCTCTTCTCATATATGGGATGGTTTCGTTTCCAAATTCTGATCAACTCATAGATGTGAACGCCGTCAAAATCTTCATGTCACGCAACCCGGTGCCTACATTGCTAGGGGATATCCTACACTCTTTTCACACTCGCCCAATGAGGAAAAGAGGTGTCCTTATGTGTTGCACCCCTCTCTTGGCAAGATGGTTTATTTCTCATCTTCCCCAATCAGTCTTAAAGAATGAGCAAGGTTCAAGGTGGTCACAAAGGTTGATGACGCTCAAACATTCAGACATTCATTGGTGCTCCCGTTCCAAAGAGAATGTTATCATTGTCGACCGTTGTGGAGAATTTCCTAATGTCCATTTACTTGGCATTATGGGAGGAATCGCCTACAATTTATGCTTGGCCTTAAGGTAGTTTGGTTATGCCCGAAGGGATGGCCCGTACGAGATGCTGATCCAAGGTTTGGTATTCGACTACGACAACGACGATCAAGGTCTTTGCCCGAGATTTATCCGATCTTGGAGGATGCTAAACAAGGTGGATAGCAAGACTTTGGGGCACAAAAATTCCATCCCTCTTGAGCCTTACCTTAAATGGGTACGAACTCGTGCTCAGAATCTTATGATTCCTTACCCCTCCATTCTCCCAGTAATCATTGAGCCTGTTAAGGAAGGAGATGTTCCATACAATATCCTACATCCTGACATGCCCACATCTCTTGAAGACCTCCAAAGGGATTGGATACAACTCAAAGGAGAGCGAGATACTTTCGAAGCCCAATTTTACGCAAGCGAGAAGAAGGTTTTGGAACTCACTAGGCTACTTCATGAGGAGCGGACTCTAAATGCCTACATTGCACCAAAGAGGATGCACACTACCTTTTTATCTTATAGTTTTGTATTATTTTGTTCAAGGGGCATTGATGTACTCAAACTTTATCTTATTAATATAACTTGTGTTTCTTTTTGTCTAAAACAAACTTGAATCTTTGAAATCCTTAAAAACATTGCATATGCATATACCATTCATCATAACATAAGCAGGTTTTTGCAACAAGTCTCCTCATCTCTCTACTATTTATTTCAGTAAGATGGATCTCGAGTAAACTTTAAAAGATCTTCAAGCTCAGAATACGCAGTTTCAACAGTTGCTCATGACCCTAGCCAAGGGGCAAGAAGAATTTAAGACTCTATTGGCTGAAGAGAGGAAAAAGAAAACAAAGAAGGTGATTGGAGTCTTAAACATGGGAAGAAGATTTCAGGGGCAGACAAGAAGGACTTTGAATTTTGCAATAACATCCGGTGAAGGAGAAGGGAAAGGCAAGGAAACATTGTCCCGTCAGAATCAGAAGAAGAGGAGGAAGAAGAGGAAGACTACTCTGAGGAACAGTACCCTCCAGCTGATGACAAGTACAGACATCTCGAAGAGCGTTTGAGCGCGATGGAAATACAAAAGGTGTCGGGCTTAGACTTTGAGGAATTGGGACTAGTGTCGGGGATTGTGATTCCTCCGAAATTCAAAGTTCCTATGTTTGCAAAATATGATGGAGTTTCATGCCCTAAAATGTATCTCCGGTCATATGTGAGAAAAATCCAACCCCATACCGCTGATAAAGACTTATGGGTGCACTTTTTCCAAGACAGTCTGTCTGGAACACAACTCGACTGGTTTTACCAACTAGAAAGAGCCAACGTCCATAATTGGGAAGATCTTGCCACAACTTTCTACAAGCAATATCAATATAATGCTGATTTGGAGCCTACCCGTACTCAACTCCAGAGTATGGCCATAGTTTCCAATGAAGGTTTCAAGGATTACGCACAAAAATGGAGAGATTTGGCTGGAAGAATTCAACCCCCTCTGTCTGAAAGGGAATTGGTGGACATGTTCTTAGACACCTTATCTGGCCCCTTCTTCAACCATTTAATCAGAAGTTCATCTGCAGGCTTTACTGAACTTATATTGACCGGAGAGAGGGTGGAAGCTGGCATAAAAAGTGGAAATAATTAGAAGGATTCATCTTCTTCTACAACTATAAGGAAGCCTTTCATCGGGAAGAAAGAGGTAGCTGCTATATACCCGCAAAGGAACCAAGATAGGGCCGAACACCGACCAATGGTGGGGGCTGTTATGATTCCCAAGCCTACATCTGATCAACAAAGAAGTAATCAACCAAGGGTGGAAAGGCCAGTCAGGCAATTCACCAGAATTAACATGACTCTGTCTCAAGTATTACCGCATCTTCTGAGATCTAACTTGGTAACCTTGAGAGAAGCTCCGAAAAACCCCAATACAACATCCCCTCATTATCATCCCAATGCTCGTTGCGCATATCATTCTGAAAGTCCTGGTCACGATACTAATAATTGTTGGGCCTTGAAAAAAAAATACAAGACCTCATTGAAGTAAAAGAAATTGAGTTTGATGCGCCCGAGAAGCCAAATGTCATTTCTGCTCCTATGTCCAAACATGGTCACAATACCAATGCTATTGAAGAAGATTTGTTTGTTATCACAGTTGATGAACTCATGACTCCACTTCCGTACCCATAATCATCTCTGCAAGTGCCCCTATTGACAAAAATGTTACAACTCCTGTTATCATTCCTACCAAAACTCCTGCTACCGAGACTCGAGAAAAGAGTATTCAAGTGGAGTCTGTCCAGACGAAGGATCAATCATGACTATCCCCGAAACTACCAAGAAAGAAATGGAGGAGATCCTAAAGATTATAAAAAAGAGCGACTACGATGTAGTTGAACAATTGGGGCAAACTCCCTCCAAAATCTCCATGCTGACATTACTACTGTGTTCCGAGGCACATGCAAAAGCCTTGGTAAAGTTCCTAAAAACAACCCATGTGCCTCAAGAGACGTCTGCTGATCAATTCCAAGACTGCGTAGCCAGCTTGACAGCGGATAATGGCCTAGGTTTCTCGGGTGCTGATCTAACACCGAGGGGAAGAAAGCACAATGAGGCATTACATGTCTCAATGGAATGCAGGGGCATAACTCTGGCCCATGTTTTGGTGAAAACTGGCTCATCTTTGAATGTACTACCGAAAAAAGCTCTTGACAGACTTGACTGTGAGGGGCTAACATTAAAGCCAAGCAACACAGTAGTAAGGGCATTTGATGGATCGAAGAGGATGGTGCACGGGGAAGTGGATATCCCGATAAAGGTTGGGACTCAAACTTTCAATTCAGCCTTTTATGTAATGGATATTCTCCCTTCTTACTCCTGCTTGCTAGGCCACCCATGGATCCATAATGCTGGCGTTGTTACCTCTACACTGCACTAGATGCTGAAGTATCCGGTTCAAGGGAAGATTATCACCGTACATGGAGAGGAAGAATACATGATCAGCCATTTCAATTCCTTCAGATATGTGGAATTGGACTGTGAATTCATTGAAACTCCATTTCAACACTTCGAAGAGGTCCCCCAAGAGGTGGCAATGACCAAGATTGTGTCCTAGATTCCCAAGATTACAAGACCTCCACTCCGGATGTCATCACTAAAGGACGCCAAAGTTGTGGTAGAGGAAGGTGGATGCATCATCTAGGGGAAACTCCCAGATATCCCATATAATTCTGACAAGTTTAGCCTAGGTTTCACTTCAAGTGCTCAAAAGGTTGTATGTCGTGCCGTGATGGGGGGCCACCCTTGAAGATTAGCAACCGTGAGGTCAACGCGGTGGAAGATGGTGAAGATGATTACAACCTGGAGGATTGGATCTGTGATACGGTGGGAGAACTGACATGAGGGTTTTGCATTTTATCGCAAATGTTGTGGTTAGCAAGAGTCGCCACCGACTTTTCTTTTATCCAAAAGGAAAGGTGAAAAAGCACAGGAAAGACCTTTGAGATTGTTTCTTGAGTTTGGGGGGTAGATTATGAAAAGGGAAGGTATTAGCACCCTTTTCATCCATGGTTTTCCATGGGCTCTTAGTTACTTGCTAGATCACTTGCTTTTGTTGTTTGAAAATGTGTTTGGTGTGGTTTTGAAAATACTTTATAAAAGAGGCCATTGTTTAGGCAATCTTTGTAATGATTCTCGTTCGTAAGAATGTATACAAAGATGTTTGTCTTTTGAAAATGTTTTCAATGTTTGTAAGATGTTTTTGAAATGTATGTGTTGGCTATGAAAATAGCAAGGATAGTCGTTTGAAAATAGAGCAAGTAACTAGAAGTAATCTACCTACTCAAATGTCTTTCTTATGCATTTTCTATTCCTTTGACATTGTTGTCTTACCATTGATTTGGTAAGCAACCCTATCTTTGGATGTAAACGGGACGGACGTGGGTCATTGTATAACCATGATTAGCAATGTTTTCAAAGTATCTTAGCATTTTTGAGGGACCAAGATCATTTTGTAAGGCAACTTTGAATAGCGTCATCGAGGGACTATGATATTATATTTGTTTGTTTTGCCTAGATACTTCGCATGCGTAATATGGCTATTTTTGTATAAGGCAACCAAGTGGAGAAACCCTAAGGGTGCTTGTGTGCAAATGTGTTATTTTCATGCTTTGATTCTGCCTTGTATTAGGGTTTTCTATTTGCTTTGTTTTTATCTTGCCATACAAATCCTAATTACTAACATGGCATGTAAAGCGGTAAATTGCGTAATGTAAAGATTACTAAGCTATTACAACAATTTATGGGAGGGGGGAATACAAATTTGAATGGGGATTTGCAAGAATGTAAATATAAATAAGCTATTACAACCAAATCGAATTTGTACGAATATTGGGATAATCAAATACAATATTTAAATATGTAATATTATGTACATGCAAGAAAAAAGATTTTGTTTTGTTTTTTGTGTGAAAAGGAATTTTAACCTAATCCTAAAAATATAAGGAAAAGAAATTAATTCTTAAAGAAGGGTTTAACCCTAATTTCTAGTTTTGAAAGAAAATAAGGTTCTTATGTATTATTTTTTGTGTATTCTTCGTATAAAAACTAAAAAATAATATTGTATGAAAATATTTGGTTTTTATATATGCCAAAATAAATATTTACAAGTATGGAATGAAAAGAAAATAAAACAAATTAAAACTAAACCTATTTTATTTATGTTTACAAGTTTATTAAGAAAAAAAATATAACTAAGATAAAATATATTTTTTATGTGAAAAATAAAATAAAATAAAATAAAATAAAATGCAATATTATCATATTTATATTTTTTAGGATTATTATGTATTAAAGAAAATATTTAATAAACAAAAAATGAAAATAAAACAAATAAATAAAAAATAAAAATAGTTGGGCCAGGGGGTATCCTGAGCAATCAAGTGGTGAAAGTTAGAAAAAACACAAGGCCAAGCGTGGAGGCCCAATCCTGCAAAACAAACCAAAAAATGGAAAAGGAAAAATATGGAAAAAACAAAAGGTGCGTCAAGGTTCGAACCCAAGACATGGGTCTCACCAGCGCGCCACCTTGCCACTGGGGTGGCTATACATCCGTTGATTTATGTGAAGCAAAAATAACATAACATGAAAAAGGTCCTTGCCCTGTACTTCATCTTCTTCCCCAAGCTGGCCAGAAGCTCTGTAACTTTCTCATCTCTCAATAAAAATGGAAACTGATAACATGAATGATGTAGCATTTTGTCTCACGATTCTAACCATGTAAATCATATAAGCTAACAATCAAAAATCAAAACGAATTTTAAAAGCCCTAAATTTAAACCTAATTTTTCCAGGAACTTCAAGTTCAAAATTCTCTCAACTCAATCCAAATAAATGCAAGATATATATATGTACAACTTTGTAGAAATGAGGTCTACATTGTTTATTCACAAATCATGGCCAATGGATGCCTGTATGAAGAGATAAAAGTTGAGATTTTTACCTCTTTCAGTTGAAATCGTGAATGGAGTTTGAGTGAGATTTATGAAGGCTTGATGATTGCTTGAGCTTGCTTGAACCTCCCTGAGTGTGTTCCAACCCTTGCCTTGCTTTGGAAGTGCCTGAAACTCTCTATCCAAGTCAACCTGTAAGCTTTGAAAACAAAAATGGAAGATGATGGAGAAGGAGTTACAGTACAGGGTTGAGGGTCTGGATCACTTATATATCAAGTAGGTAAAGTGTTTTGATGATTGAAACTTGAAATGCACGAGCCAGATGATGGATTGCTATGCTTATGCAAAAACTGCAAGTTTTGACAGTTTTTTGGTGAAAGGGAGTTTGGGAGTGTTTTAGGCCTCTAGAAATCGTGTTTCTAATTGTAATGTATTTGTGTATAAGTATGGGATAGGTTTAAAGTCAGCTCTCCAACAGATTTGTGAGTTCTAGCCTTTTGGCACATTTTCTTGCTTTTGAAGCAAAGTGAAGAGACAAGTCTTCACATGCTTGTACTGGCTTGCTTAGGGTTGGTATATGCTTTGTACAATTTGCTTTAGGCCTGTAAGACTTGTATGTGCAAAAGAGACAAGTTCAATGCTCAAGAATTGGAAAATTGCAAAAGTGAACCTTTTCCAAAATGGCAATGGCCACTTTATGCCATTTATGGAATTACAACTTGGACAATGGCTCTAGGGCTTGGATTAAAGCTTTTCCAAATGAGTAAGCATTATATTATAGAGTAAGAAACAAGTTTGGGACCTGTAAAGAATAGATTAGGCAACATAGGTACTGATTTGAAATTTGTTCTTCATGAAATGGCTTGAATACAAAGTGAGAAATTTCCAACTTCCTCTCTTTGATTCTCTCTACTCAAACATGATCTTGAGGAGTTCTTGGACATTTTGGAAATATTTCAATGTCCCCTATAACTCATCTTTGAAATGAATTTCAATACTCCTCTTGGAACTAGGTGAAAAATTGCCATGAAGTTGGGTCCAAAACTTGCCTAAATTAGGGCAAAATTTCACTAAGTTATTTGGTTCATGAGCATGTATTCATAAAATTATATATTGAGATCCAAGCATCTTTAGGGAAAAGTGTGTGAAACAAAGTTGTATATTTCATGGAGTTTTTCAACTTTCATGTTTGGAACTTCCTTTGAATCATCTTGAATCATGGTGAAAAAATGTGCTAAAGTTGAGAAAAAATAAGAAATTTTCTATACTTAGAAAAATTTCTAAGTTAAGAAAATTTACAATTTTAAACCCTAATCTTCAATCCTTGATTTCTTAATGAACAAGTTTCACATTTTGACATGTTTTGATGAATTATGACCCTTGGCACTTGATTTTGACCAAAAAGTCAAAGTTTGACTTCTCAGTATACAATTGACTTTTGATTAGTTGACTGCAAATGTCATCTATCTATCCAATGGATTTGCAATGTTTTGAATCATGTCATTAGGTGAAGATGATGCAATTTAACTCTTGAAATCATGCTTCAAACCAATTGATCATTTGCTTGGTCAAAAATCAGAAATTTCCCCTTCTTAGTCAAAATCCTAATTTTGACCATTTTGCCCTTTTGATGATTTGATCAAATCTCTTGGGGAATTGTGGTCCAAACTTGATCAAATGATACATATGAGTCTAAGATGTTGATGTGGATCAAAAATTATGAAGTTTGACTGATAATTGGCCATGGTTGACTTTTTCCCCAATACAGCTGATTTTTAGGTCAATTGTCCAATTGATTGATCAAAAGTGTGATTCAAGGCTTGAAACTTGACATGAGTAATCTTGGGGGTCCCTAATGATCCTTTAAAGTCATATGAAGCATTGATAGTCCAAAAATCCTTATGCAAACTCAAACCCTAATTTTGGTCATCAGTGCATGAGGAGGTGTCTTGAGCTAGTCAAACCCTAATGCAGTCTTGAGTCAAAGAGATCTTGTGAGAAAAATCTTGATAAGTGAGAGGGAAAATTTTGGGGTACAACAGTTGCCCATGTTCAATCTTCTTAAGCCTGAAGAGTTAGATTGGCGAGTTTTGCCATTCGTGACTCGAAGGTAGAAGATGATTGGACACTAGAATGCCCAGAAATTTGCACTCGATGATGTAATGATAAAAGGAATGGGCTTACAGATGCCATTTGGAGAGGTGACAGAAAGTTGTAGGAGATGGGATTAAAGATGCCATCAAAGGTGATTGTTGAATTATAATTTGTAAGATGGAAGAATGAGTATCAGAATGGCGTCTGTGTCTGGAGTGTATCTGTACTGTATCTGAAAGTCGAATCCAAATGAATATCATAATGGCATCCATGTTTGGAGCGTATCTGTATTGTATTTGAAAGTTGTATCTGAATGAGTATCAGAATGGCGTCCGTGTCTGGAGCGTATCTGAACTGTATCAAAAGTTGAGATCTGAATGAGTATCAGGATGGCATCCGCATATGGAGCGTATCTGAACTGTATCAAAAGGTTGAATCTGAATGAGTATCAGGATGACATCCGTATCTGGAGCGTATCTGAACTTTGTTCCGCTGGGGATTTAAATGACGTACTGCAGGGGATTACTTATGGAATAGCCTAGAGACGTTTTCCTATTCTTTTAACCTATCAGTAATTGTCTTTCCCATTTTGTTTATTTGTAAACAATAATTATGTTCAAATGCATATGTTCAAAAGTAAATCATTGGACGTTTTCGCAAACAAAACACAAACGTAAAGAAAATAAAGACCAATAGTTTTCTCACTTTCAAAGGGATGCCCTTGTTTTGGTTCAATGAGATTTCTCCAAATACGGATGTTATCCTGATACTCATTCAGATTCAACCTTTTGATACAGTTCAGATACGCTCTAGATGCGGATGCCATCCTGATACTCATTCAGATCTCAACTCTTGATACAGTTCAGATACGCTCCAGACACGGACGCCATTCTGATACTCATTCAGATACAACTTTCAAATACAATACAGATACGCTCTAAGCATGGATGCCATTCTGATATTCATTTGGATTCGACTTTCAGATACAGTACAGATACACTCCAGACACAGACGCCATTCTGATAGTCATTCTTCCATCTTACAAATTATAATTCAACAATCACCTTTGATGGCATCTTTAATCCCATCTCCTACAACTTTCTGTCACCTCTCCAAATGGCATCTGTAAGCCCATTCCTTTTATCATTACATCATCGAGTGCAAATTTCTAGGCATTCTAGTGTCCAATCATCTTCTACCTTCGAGTCACGAATGGCAAAACTCGCCAATCTAACTCTTCAGGCTTAAGAAGATTGAACATGGGCAACTGTTGTACCCCAAAATTTTCCCTCTCACTTATCAAGATTTTTCTCACAAGATCTCTTTGACTCAAGACTGCATTAGGGTTTGACCAGCTCAAGACACCTCCTCATGCACTGATGACCAAAAATAGGGTTTGAGTTTGCATAAGGATTTTTGGACTATCAATGCTTCATATGACTTTCAAGGATCATTAGGGACCCCAAAGATTACTCATGTCAAGTTTCAAGCCTTGAATCACACTTTTGATCAATCAATTGGACAATTGACCTAAAAATCAGCTGTATTGGGGAAAAAGTCAACCATGGCCAATTATCAGTCAAACTTCATAATTTTTGATCCACATCAACATCTTAGACTCATATGTATCATTTGATCAAGTTTGGACCATAATTCCCCAAGAGATTTGATCAAATCATCAAAAGGGCAAAATGGTCAAAATTAGGATTTTGACTAAGAAGGGGCAATTTCTGATTTTTGACCAAGCAAATGATCAATTGGTTTGAAGCATGATTTCAAGAGTTAAATTGCATCATATTCACCTAATGACATGATTCAAAACATTACAAATTCATTGGATAGATAGATGAAATTTGCAGTCAACTGATAAAAAGTCAATTGTATACTGAGAAGGCAAACTTTGACTTTTTGGTCAAATTCAAGTGCCAAGGATCACAATTCATCAAAACATGTCAAAATTTGAAACTTGTTCATCAAGAAATCAAGGATTGAAGATTTTGTTTTGAAATTTGAAATTTCTTAACTTAGAAAATTTTCTAAGTATAGAAAATTTCTTATTTTTTCTCAACTTTAGGCCAAAATTTCACCATGATACAACATGATTCAAAGGAAGTTCCCAACATGAAAGTTGTAGATCTCAATGAAATATACAACTTTTCTTCACAAAATTTCTCCTAAAGATGCTTGTATCTCAAGATATAATTTTGCGAATACATGCTCATGAACTAAAATAACTTAGTGAAATTTTGCCCTAGTTAGGCAGGTTTTTGACCTAACTTCGTGGCAACTTTTCACCTAGTTCCAAGAGGAATTTTCAAAAGAATTTCTAAGATGGGTTGTAGAGAACATTACAAGCTTTCCAAAATGTCCAAGAACTCATTGAGATCATTCTTGAGTAGGGAGAATCGAAGAGATGAAGTTAGGGTTTTATCACTTTGATTATAGGTCATTTTCATGAAGAACAAGTTTTCAAATTTGCAAATTGGTTGTACAATCTTCACTTTTCAGGCCTCAAACTCGTTTTTCACTCCACCATTAATGAATTGCACAAGGTTTCATGCCCTAAAGCCAAGCATTAAATGCATTGTACAAGAAAATAGCCATTTTTGGAAGAAAGACAACATTGCCATTTTGAAAAAGCATGCTTTTTGCATTTTTTCATTTCTTGAGCCTTAGACTTGTTCTTTCTGCATAAACCAAGCCTCTAAACCTGAACAAAACATGTTTAAAGCTTCAAGCCACCCTAAAAGATCAGAATCATGCCTTAAGAAGTCACTTCTCACACTTGCTTCAAAAACAAGAAATGTAGCAAAACATGTGATCTTGTACTTCTGAGCAAGCACAAGTCCTCCAACCTTTTTCTCTATATAAAGCCATCATTTTGCAACTAAAACCATGCCTGCCCAAGCCTTGAAACACCTTAGAATCAGAAGTTTCATACCAAGCCTCCAAACTTTCCATTTCTGACTTGTGAACTGAATCTTCCATTTCACTCGTGCGTTTTCAGGCCTTTTTCTTTCCCAAGCTTCCTTACCTTACAAGTAAACCATCCCACACCATGAAACATCAATGTAACTCCATCTTCCCCATTGTTGAAGTTCAAAAACAGAGTAACACAGGTGGACTTCTCCAGACCATTCCAGCCACCCTCAAGACAAGCTAAGCATTGCATTAGCTTCCTAGAGTTTCAAGGAAGCTAACCTGATCATCACAACATCCTAAAGCAAGCTCATTTTCAAAACACGATTTCCATTTTCAAGGTGAGTTTTCTGTTTTTCTAACTCTTAATACATGCATAGTTAGCTCTCCATTTGTGAATATAGAATGTAGATATCATTACTACGAAACTGTACATATCCATAGCTTTCATTTATTTGGCTTGAGTTTAGAGAATTTTAAGTTTGATGTTTCTGAAAAAATTAGGTTAAAAATTAGGGCCAACAAAATTCTCTCTGATCTTGGATTTATAGTTTTAGTTATGTACATGGTTAGAATCGTGAGGTAAAATGCTATAATGTTCATGTTACTACTTTCCATTTTTATTGAGAAATGAAAAAGTTACAGGGGATCTGGCTGACTAGAGGTTGAAGATGAAGTACAAGGCAAGGCAATGTTTTTGTGTTATGTATTTATGTTTTCACTTAGACTAACGGATGTACAGCCACCCCAGTGGTAAGGCATCACGCAAAAATGCTCTCGGTCGTGGGTTCGAGCCTTGGCACTGTCTTTTGCAATTTTTCATATTTTTCCAATCTCTTTTTTGCTAGCTTGCAGCGTGGGCCTTTGATTGTTGGGCTTGTTTTTTTTTCTAACTTCCTATCCCTGTTTGCTGGTAGCACCCCCTGGCCCAAATATTTTATTTACTTATTTTATTTTCATTTTATTTTATCAAATATTTTTTCTTAATAATAAAAAATCATAAAAAATATAAAAATGATAAATATTATATTTTGTTTTATATTATTTTATTTTCTCATAGAAAATAATTTTTTTTAGTTATATATTATCTATTTTTGTTAAATAAACTTGTAAATTAAATTAAAATTAGGTTAAATACTTATTTTTCTTCACACCTATTAAATATTTATTTTAACATATAAAAAGACCAAAATACTTCATAAATACCATATATTATTTTCAATACAAAAATACAAAAATACAAGAATACTTAAAGAAATTTATTTCCTTTTAATAAATTAGAATTAAGGTTTAATCAAAATCTTTTCTAAAAAATAATTTCATTCCTTAATTAATTTAAGTTTAATCTTGATTTGTTTATTAGGCTTAGGTTAAAACTTTTTTATTAAAGAACAAAACAAAATCTTCTTTTGCATTTACATATCTTTGCATATTTAAATTATCTTGTACATTATTATTCTAATACTTGTATAAATTCAATTTGATTGTAATAGATTAATAAGGTTTATATTATTGCAATCCCCATTCATCAATTGTATACCCCCTCCCACAAAGTGTTGTAATAGCGTAGTAATCTTTAAATTTCGCAATTTATGGCTTTACATAATATGTTAGTAATTAGAGTTTGTATGGCAAGATAAAATCAACCAAATAGAAAACCCTAATCCAAGACAAAATCAAGCATGAAAATGACACACTTGCACACAAGACCCCCCTAGGGTTATCCCACTTGGTTGCCTTATACAAAATGGCCATGTTACGCATGTAAAGTGTCTTAGCAAAAACAAATAAATACAAGATCATAGTCCCTCGATGACGCTATTAAAAGTTGCCTTACAAAATGATCTTAGTCACTCAAAAAATGCTAAGATACTTTGCAACATTTCTAATCATGGCTATACGATGACCCACGCTTGTCCCGTTTACACCCAAAGATAGGGTTGTTTACAAAATCAATGATAAGATAACAATGTCAAAGGAAAAGAAAATGAACAAGAAAGACATTTGAGTAGGTAGATTACTTTTAGTTACTTGCTCCATTTCAAAACAAATATCCTTGCTATTTTCAAAACAAACACACACATTTCCAAACATCTTACAAAATTGAAAACATTTTCAAAAAGACAAACATCTTTGCATACATTCTTATGAACGAGAATCATTACAAAGATTGCCTAAACAATGGCCTATTTTACAAAATACTTTCAAAACCAAACAAAGCACATTTTCAAACAAAAGCAAGTGATCTAGCAAGTAACTAAGAGCCCATGGAAAACCATGGATGAAAAGGGTGCTAACACCTTCCCTTTTCATAATCTTCCCCCCGAACTCAAGAAACAATCTCAAAGGTCTTTCCTGTGCTTTTTCACCTTTCCTTTTGGGTAAAAGAAAAGTTGGTGGCGACTCTTGCTAACCGCAACATTTGCGATAAAACGCAAACTTCAAGTCAGTTCTCCCACCGTATCACAATGGGTCTCAAACTGCTATCGACTTAAGGATCAAGTTCTTAAACATTTTCAGGGATTCAACTTTGGTAATAAGTCAGATCAAAGGAGAGTGGGATACGAAGCATCCGAACCACATCCCGTACAAAGAACATGTACTGACATTGCTCCCACAGTTTGAGGAGGTAACCTTTGAACATTTCCCATGAGAGGAGAATCAGTTAGTGGACGCGCTAGCTACCATGTCTTCTATGTTCAAGGTCAGGTGGGACAACGAAGCTCCCCGAATCACCATTGAGAGGTTGGATGAACCAGCATACTGCTGTGAGATTGATACTGAAGAGGTAGCAGACAAACCCTGGTTTCACAAAGTAAAAAGGTATCTCGAGACTCAAGAGTATCCTGAGGTGGCATCTGTCAATGATAAGAAGTTTCTGAGAAGGTTCACTGCGAAATTCTTCCTCAGTAATGGAATCCTCTACAAGCATAACCATGACTCTACCTTACCGCGGTGTGTAGACAAGAGCGAAGCAGAGAGAATTATGGAAGACTTACACGAAGGTACCTTCGGAACCCATTCAAGTGGACATACCATGGCTAAAAAGATCCTACGAGCAGGATACTATTGGTCCACTATGGAAGAATATTGTTATCAGCACTCTCGAGCTTGTCATAAATGCCAGATCTATGTTGATAAGGTACATGTGCCTCCAGTTCCCTTAAACGTCTTGACGGATCCTTAGCCCTTTGCAATGTGGGGCATCTACATGATCAGAGAGATTAGACCTACCGCTTCCAATGGGCTTCGCTTCATCCTGGTGGCTATTGATTACTTCACGAAATGGGTTAAAGCTGCCTCATTTGCCTCTTTTACCAAGAACGTTGTGGCGTGGTTTATCAAGCAAAACCTAATATGTCGGTACGGTGTGCCAGAGAGAATCATCACTGACAATGGTATGAATCTTAACAACATGATAATCATCGAACTCTGTTAGTAGTTCAATATACAACATCATAAATCTTCTCCCTACCGGCTGAAGATGAATGGCGTTGTTGAAGCGGCTAACAAGAACATCAAGAAGATCATACAAAAGATGACGGTGACATACAAAGACTGGCATGAGATGTTACCATTTGCTCTTCATGGGCACCGCACCTCAGTACGGACGTCAACAGGGGCAACACCCTATTCTTTGGTATATGGCATGGAGGCAGTCCTACCTATTGAGGTCCAGATCCCTTCTCTAAGGATTATGAAGGGTGCGGGTTTGAACGAAGACGGCTAGATCCAGACTCGACTTGATCAACTAAATCTGATCAATGAGAAGATACTTACTTCTGTCTGTCATGGTCAAATGTATCAAAAACGAATGATCAAGGCTTTCAACAAAAAAGCTAGACGCCAAGAATATCAAGTTGGGGATCTAGTAATCAAGTGCATCATACTTCCGCAAGGTGATCCCAGGGGCAAATGGACTCCCACATACGAAGGGCTATTTGTGATTAAAAACATTTTCTCTGGTGGAGCCATGATTCTAACCACCATGGATGGTGACGAACTTCCTCACCCTGTCAATGCGGATATAGTGAAAAGAAACTATGCATGATTAAAGACCCGCTAGTTTGACTGGCCTAGGAAAAAATAAGAGCTTCCCGACGAACCAAAAGGGTTCGGGAAAAAAATAAAGGATGAAAACGAAAAAATCTGTACACCCGTCAAGCCGAAAACCTGAAAAGGCGGCTTGGGCAAAAAGGGGTATCCTGGTGGACTGAAAACCCGAAAGGATAATCCAGGCAAAAGTTAGGGATGTAAAGAGTATCACTATGTCCAATTGGATCACCTTGCGATCAGACCCCAGTATCAACTGTAAAGCTCTAACGGCACCGATCAATCTAATCAACTTCGGACAAGCATCAAAATGATGAGACGCTCGAAGACATAGCGACAATAGAAGAATTGAAACTTAAATAGGATTATTGCACATAGTGGTTTTCTTTTTGTTGTACACAATATTGTATAGCTTCCATTTTTATGGATGTGTTCTCTTACTAGAGCGTCAGCTTCCTTGTACAAAAACGCCTGTTATAGGCCAACTTCGAAAATTAATACAAGTCATTTTTACAAAACCATTTGTTTTTCTTTTTTGATTTTCAAAAATGTACAATGATTTATTCTTGACATATGCATTTGAATATGACTGCTGTTCATAATTATTTGTATAGGAAACAGAAAGACAATTGCTCGTAACTTAAGAAACAGGGGCACAAACTAAAAAACGTCAAACCCGAAAGTTACTCCGTCCAGCAGGTACCGGGGTAGAGACAACTTTGAAACAAACTCATCAGTACATACGACCCTGTGGTGGCTATACTCCCTACAAAGTAGAGGAAATTAAAGCTTTAAAATAGGCTTCCCCAAAACAGGAGGTACTCTCCCCAGCCGGGTTCCTTCAGAAAACTGACATCTATTTTCTTAAGCCAAATTTCATAATCACAAGCGGGTCATAAAGTTTTCTCCCGGATAGAGTTTGTTTCTCTGAATACAGAAGCTCAATCCCCGACAGAGTTTATCCCTTCAGCTATGGAATTTCATCCTCCAACAGAGTTATTTCCCCTAAGAGTTATTCTCAAATAGAGTCTCTCCCCCGGTAGAATATCTGTAAACAAGGAGCAAATCTCCAGCATAGTCATCTCCGTTCACCATCCCTCGCGGAAGTAGAAGAACCACTATTTTCTACAACAGTCAGGAATGCTACTTCCAATACTCTCCAGCATCAGTCAGGGATTTATTTTCCTAGACTCAGATATGTCATAATAGCATCTCGTGTTCATACATCATGACATGACATATATATCGCATACAACATAATCTCATTTATTTTGAGAACCTCATCCCACAATGCATTTCATGCATCACATACAATTAACCCCTCTACCTTTTCAGGAAATATGGTTATCATCAACAAATCCAACAATTCACGATTAAATCCATGAAGTTATACATGTCACATATGCATACAACTAATGGAAAATCAGTTCCCGAAACCAAACGGGTCAACTAACCTACATGATTAGACGAAGTAACCCTGCTATCCAGGTTCCTTCCCATAAGCCCTACCATCCAGGCTTTCATCTCGAAGTAACCCTACGATCCAAGTTCCTTCCCATAGCCCTACTATCCAGGCTTTCATATCGAAGTAACCATACTATCCAGGTTCCTTCCCATAAGCCCTACTATCCAGGCTTTCATCTCGAAGTAACCCTATTATCCAGGTTCCTTCCCATAGCCCTACTATCCAGGCTTTCATTTCGAAGCAACCCTACTATCTAGGTTCCTTCCCATAGCCCTACTATCCATGATTTCATCTTGAAGTAACCCTACTATCCAGGTTCCTTCCCATAAGCGCTACTATCTAGGCTTTTATCTCGAGGTAACCCTACTATCCAGGTTCCTTCCCATAAGCCCTACTATCCAAGCTTTCATCTCGAAGTAACCCTACTATCCAGGTTCCTTCCCATAGCCATACTGTTGTACCCCAAAATTATCCCTCCCATATTTCTCAAGACATGTCAAGAAAAATCCCCAAGTGGCTCAAGCTCAAGGGTTAGACAGTCAAATCATCTCCTAAGGCAGTCAACCTCAAATTAGGGTTTTGTGTTGCATCAAGGTCATTGCATACAAATGGCCTCAAGTTCTCCCCAAGGTCCTAATATGCTCTCAAGTTCATCCATGTAAAATTTCAAGCCTTGTAGAGAAAGTTTGGTCAGTCAATTGCTCAAGAAGTCCAAAAATCGACTGTACTAGGGCAAAAGTCAACTGTGACCTACAAATAGTCAAACCTTAAGATTTTTTGTCAACATTCTCATTTTGAAGGATAATTCATCATTTTATCAAAGGTTGATCATGATTCATCAAGGATTGCTCAAGATTCATCAAGATTCAAAAGTTGCTAAATTATGGTTTTATAGGAAAAGTCAACTTAACTTTGACCAAGCATAACTTTCCCATACTTTATGAGAAATGACCCATCCAAAGCTCATTTTGAATAAGATGCAATTTCATACAATCCATGTTCACACCCCAAGATCAAGAAATGCTCTCACAAAAATTTACAAATTTGGACATTATAGGTCATTTTTGAAAGTCAACAAAAACACCTTTTATTTCCAAAGCTTATAACTCGAGCATGGAATATCAAAATGAGATGAAACAAAAAGGGTTGGTTATAGGGCATCTCAAGGTTTCTAAAAAGTCCAAGAAAACCTCCAAAAGTTCAAAATTGAAGAAGTTATGCATTGTTGAAGTTGGGCATTTTTCCAAAATTGCCAAAAGTCAACTATCCCCAAAACTCCAATTTTTGACAAAAGGGACCACTTTTTTCCACTTGATTTGATCTTGTAACACCACACACGTGTCGCATCTTCAGTTTTGTGCCAATTTATTAATTTTTCTATTTTATTTGATTTTTATTGATTTAATTCGTTTTTAATCAATTTAAATCAAAATAAAATCTAAATATTAATAACTTGTGATCTTTTTGATTGATACAACTTTCAATTACTATCATGGACAATATCAAACTCGAATCATGCCATGTTAGGAACAAAATATTTGATTTGAGACATTTTTGGAAGCTTGTTCATGGGAGAATCATATCTAATCTTCAAACATCAATGCTAATGGATTCAAGGCCCAAGACTTAACCTAATTCATTCCTTATTACTCATACAAGGCAAAACACACAAGGACACGGGCAGGAGAGCTGCAGAATTGAGAAAACCAAAACTTAAAAAAGCTTGAAAAAGTGTGAGATCAAAATCTTGGTTGGAGGCCAATTCAATCCAAAATCTCAACGCTATCTTCTTGCCTGACAATCACTGAAGCGATTGCAATCAAAAGCAAGCCCTGAAACCACCTGAAACGCACTGTAAGTCGTCCTGAACATAGCCCTGTACACGGAAACATAATCCCTTATTCTTGCATCTTTTTGCCAAAATCTTGACATTATCATGTTTATCGTTCCATTTAGAACGTTTCTACATTATTTGATTTTGTTTTGGTAGCCTGTACAGCCATGCCCGAAGCTAGGGTTTTGGTTCTTGTTTTTTAGGCGTTTTGATTTCAGGAAAAATTAGGGCAAACCATGGATATGGTTGTGTTCAGGGAGGAGAGACGAGCATGGTGATGGTCTCGTTTATATGGCCCATAGTCCATTTTAGGAGCAAGCCACGAATCTTGCTGCGGATAAAAATCCGCAGGTAAGATAACCAGAATTCCAAGGACAGGGACGAAGACGTGTCCCCATCCCATACGTCCATTTAAATTATTCGCGCGTGTTTTTTTTATTTTCAGCATATTAATTGAGTTTCCAATATAACATTCAGTGCGTATTCCACTAACAATAAAGAAGCAATTGCGTGGTGGTAAGTGTGTTGTTCAGTGACTCATGGGACCTGGGTTCGAATCCCAGGTCCCCCAATATATTTGTTTGCATTTTTCTTACAGTTGTTCCATCGTACTTCATAAATTATGGCCTACCATGTACCTCCAGATCCCAAGCGCCAGATGGCCTGCAGGCCAAATCCAATGGCCCAGACTGAATGCTCACCATACTCCCCAGTCAATGCATATGCGTGGAATGGTAAAAGTCAACGAAGGCCAATGTTAATGGGCTTGAACAATTGCTGAATCCACCTCCAGATTTGGGCCAGTACCCCCCCCATTGGGTTATCTCTTTTCTTTTTTATATTTCTTTTATTTAAAATGTTTTTTTATTATTTATATTGTTAATTAACCAATTAATTTTCCTCATAAAAATCAGAAAACACAAAAAATATTATTTTTAGTTATTTTTATTAAATTCATCATTTTTATATTTTCGTAAATAAATTATTTTAATTGATTTAGTTTTAATTAGGAAATAACATTAACAATTTTGCAATAATTAAAAATTAATGTAGAATTAGGTTTTTTTACTAACTTTTAACCATTTTATTTTATTTCCTTAAACATGAAGAATAAAAAATATTTTAATTAATTAATTAATTAATTAATTTCGACCTAATTTAATTTCCATTTACTTCAAAAATAAAAACAAGCTTTCTTTTAAAAAAAAAGGGTCAAAACCCTAAAAAATGCGCCGTCTTAATTTCTCGCACGCGATCCATTTGATTCCAATATTGTAATTTTCCGGTATGTAATAGCTTTTAATTAGGACTTTAATTATTTATCGCTTTATTTTACTTTCCGCAATTTAAATTAAAGGGTTTGTTTTTGGCGATGTAAATACCCGACGCCTTGTAATAGTTTAGATTTAATTTCCGCAAATTTAATTTCTGCAACTATAAACTGTTAGATGTTTGATAATAGGGAATGCATGACAAGATCCAATGTATGAACTTAAAATCAACATAGCTCACCCATGACATGTACAAAGATAAAATTAACTGAAACAACACACTCGCACATGCGCACTCCTAGGGTACACCTCACTTGGTTGCCTTCGAACGTGGTCATTGAGTATAGGAAGTTTTAGAGGTCGCCCTCTTGTCCAAAGATCATAGTTGCCTCGAAACGGTTGCCTCGGAAAAATGATCTAAGACATTAGGGTTACCGCTAAGGCATCCTAACATTGCTTTAGTGACCACACGTCCCTTAATCGAATTGACCCTTAAAACTCCAACGACGACGCTACCTACTCATCAATAGTGGGATAGCATTGTCTAAAGGACATTAGTACAGATTGATTCCTTTTTCGAGTAGGCAGATGGTTCTTAAGTACTTACTCCTTTTAAAACAAAACAAAACTTTTCGCACTTACACATCTTCTAAAAAAAAACTCCTTTCAAACCCACAAACACAAAGAAAAGAAAATTTTGAAAACACTTGGAGCAAGTACCTAAGAGCCCGTGGATAACCATAGACAGAAAGGGTGCTAACACCTTCCCTTTCTATAATCTACCTCCCGGACCCGAGAAACATCTCGAAAAAGGAATTTTTTTGTGCTTTTTTCCTTTCCTTGTTGGATAAAATAAAAGACGGTGGCGACTCTTGCTTACCGCAACATTTTGTGAAAACAAACACAAAACGCGAACCAACATTCCAAAACAGTCAGTTCTCTTTCCCACCGATCACATAACTGGCGACTCTGCTGGGGAAGCTATAAGTGAGGTGTACCTTAGGATTAGATAATTGTGTTTTCAATTGCTTGCTTTGTATGATTTATATTTGTGGGTTTGTATCGGAGTTTCTATAGATCCTAACCTGGATCTGGGGATACCCTTTAGGTAAGTAGCAATAAACTGTGAGGGAACTGTCCGGCATAGACCGACACGGTTGAAGCAGTAGCTACATTGGTGTGGCACTTTAGTTTGTACTGATATCCCTTGTGTTGGAACAAGGAGAATATGGGTCTTCTAAGGGGTCATTAAGCACCAACTGACCTTAGAACCTTAAATTGACCAACTTGGCCATAGAACAGTAGCAGTATGCTACACTCATTGAGACTAAACTCTCGCGATGATTCCGGCTGCAAGAAAAGGTTGCTAAACTGGAATTATGACCGATTGAGGGTAGTCAGTGATATTGAGATCCTCTAGAACCCGGTTACTATTTTTAGGACAGGTTTAAACCAACTGAACTGAAAGAGGGTAGTACCTAAGCTCCTTGCCAACCTAAAATCTAAGGGCTCTTCAGTGTGACTTGTGTTCCTTTACCATGTTTGCTTTTGTGGATACTTGTGGTGTGCTTACTATCATGACATCATGACACCATAACATTGCATACATCTTACATTGGACTAACCTATTTCAAAGACAGGAGGGATTCATCTTTGTTCTGTTTTGTAGGTCATCATGATGCCCATGCGTAAGAATACCATCCGGATCAACTTTGTCCAAGTCCCTACCTTGCTTAAAGAGTTGGTTGCCAAGATGCCTGACACTACTTCCTTCATCAGGAGGCATGGTTCTCTTCTCAATTTGGTCACCTCCAAATTGGACGAGCAGATGATGAGTGTCCTAGTCCAGTTCTATGATCCGCTGTACCATTGTTTTACTTTTCAAGACTATCAGCTAGTTCCCACACTAGAAGAGTTCTCTGAGCTGCTCGGTATCTCTGTTCTGGAGCAAACCCCGTTTACTGGTTGGGAAAAGACCCTTAGGCCCGAAGAAATTGCTGTAGCCCTTCGTTTGACTAAAGAGGAGGTAATGGCTAATTGGGAGACTAGAAGTGGAGCTAAGGGCTTTCTGACTAAGTTCTTGGTTGGCAAGGCTAACTACTTTTGGGATAGCCTAGACTTTAAGGCATTCGAGGATATTTTGGCTCTTCTTATTTATGGCTTGGTATTGTTTTCGAATCCTGACACTTTTGTTGTGGTGAATGCGATAAAGATATTCATCTCCCAGAATCTTGTACCCACTCTCTTGGGTGACATTCTTCATCAGCTTTATGCTCGTACTGCCCGAAAGCGGGGAACCTTAATGTGTTGTGCTCCATTATTGTCGAGGTGGTTTATTTCGCACCTCCCCAAGTCAGTGATGAAGAACAAAGAAGGAATCTGCTGGGCTTATAGGGTGATGTCTCTCTCTCATAATGACATTATCTGGACTCTCAAGGGTATGGACGAGGTGACTATCATTGATTGTTGTGGGGAGTATCCTAATGTCCCACTGCTAGGAACCCATGGAGGAATTTCTTACAACCCATGCTTAGCTCTCCGTCAGTTTGGAAGAGCCAGAAGAGAAGGACCTCACGAGCTGCTAATGCCTAATATCATCTTTGATTTTCAAGGGGATAGCGACGAGCAACATCGCAGATTCATAAGGGCTTGGGATAGAGTTCACCAATCTGATCCACATGAGCTGGGCCCAAAGACTTCTCTCCCGATGGAGCCATATCTCAGATGGGTCTGTATCCGTGCCCTGAAGTTAGGTATGCCATATGAAGTTGTCCGGCCTGTCACTCTTGAAGTTGCTAATGAAGAAGGGGTTCTTCCAACCATTCTCCATCCTTATATGCCCACTGATATTGGGGCACTGAAGAGATCTTGAATGCAACTGAGGGAAGAACAGGATTCTTACCGAGAGAAGTTCAACGAGCAAGAACAAAAGATCCAGAAGCTGACTAGGCAGTTAGAGAATGAGCGGATTCTCAACGACTATGTCCGCACTGATAAGAAGAGACCATGGGAGCGTTGATTGGCCTTTGATGATTTCCTTTCCAGTTTTTATTTACTTTTCAGTATTTCCATTCTTGTAAACGCCCTGAGGGCATCAGTTGAACAATTTGAATTTTGAAGTTTAAATCTAATAAAGTGTGTTTCATTTCTTGTTTACAAATTTGAATCCCGATTGTCTTTGAAATCATAAATCATACGCATTTCATCCCATGCACTCCATAAACAGGTACCCATTACAGGTCTCTTATCTTCTTCGCTGTTTATTTCAGCAATCATCATGTCTGCTGAATCTTCAACTGAGCAAGCCATCAAGGCCCTCCAGGCCTAGAATGCCCAATTTCAAGAGTTGTTCATGAATCTAGCTAAGGGTCACCAGGACCTGAAGACCTTGATTCTGAAAGAGAAGAAGAAGAAGAAGAAGAGGACCATCCTGTTTAACACAGGGCAAAGATTTGGAAATAGGCTACAGAATGAAGTTAATTTGACCACCTCATATGGAGGGAAAGGTAGTCAAGAGGAAAGGAGGGCTGCTAGCCCCGTGGTCTCCGACAACGAGACGGACTATGATAAAGAGAAGTATCCTCCTGCTGAGGATAGATACAAACAACTGGAAGACCGGTTGAATGCTATGGAAATTCAGAAGGTGCCTGGTCTGGACTTCGGAGATCTAGGTCTATCATCTGGGGTGGTGATTCCCCACAAATTCAAGGCACCAGCCTTTGCTAAGTATGACGAAGTTTCTTGTCCGAAGCTGCACCTCCGGTCATATGTGAGGAAGATTCACCCTTACACCGCTGATAAGAACCTATGGATCCATTTCTTTCAAGATAGTCTCTCAGGGACTCAGCTTGAGTGGTTTTATCAGTTGGACAGAGCCAGTATCCGCAGCTGGGAAGATTTGGCTACTGCATTCTACAGGCAGTATCAGTACAACTCCGACATCGCTTCTACGTGTACCCAACTCTAGGGTATGTAAATGGGAACAGGTGAAGGATTCAAAGATTATGCTCAGAAGTGGAGGGACCTCGTCGGTAGAGTGCAACCACCCTTGGCTGAGCGAGAGCTCGTGGACATGTTTCTGGGGACCCTGTCTGGTCCATTTTTCAACCATCTAATTGGAAGCTCTTCGTCTGGGTTTACAGAGCTTATTTTGACCGCTGAAAGGATTGAAGCTGGTATTAAGGTTGGGAAGATACAGAAGGGTGCCTCATCGAGCACCAAGAAGAAGCCGTTTAAGAAAGAGTCCAGTGCTGTCTACAATTCAAGAAACCAGAATAGACCTGAACGCCGTCAAGCTGTGAACGCGGTTGTTATTTCAAAACCTGCTAGTGCTCTACAACACAACAATCAATAGAAGGACGAGAGACCTCGAAGGCAATTCACCCGTCTCAACATGACCTTATCTCAGATTCTACCACAATTGCCGAAGACTAATCTGGTGGTTCTAAAGGAAGCCCCGAAGAATCCAAATACCACATCACCGAGGTATAACCCTAATGCCCGCTGTGATTTTCACTTTGATAGCCCGAGGCATAATACGATTGATTGTTGGGTTTTGAAGAACAAGGTACAGGATTTAATTGATGCGAAGGAGATTGAGTTTGAAGCGCCCGAGAGGCCTAATGTTGTGACCGCTCCCATGCCCAAGCATGGAGTGAATGCTCTAGAAGAAGACTTGTTTGTGGTTTCTGTGGATGATATTGTTACCCCTTTGATGACTGTAAAGAAGAACCTTTTGCTAGCCGGTTTATTTCCGGGATGTGACAAAGGTTGCCATATGTGTTCCGTTTTACCTACCGGTTGCCCATTCTTGAAGTCAGGTATCCAAAACTTGATGGATAGTAAGGAGATCTTGTTTGAGAAGACTATTGTTCCCTCCGTTCCTATTGAAGAAGTTGCCATTATTACCATTTTCGACAATTCTTCCAAAGCTCCCTCGAGGAAGCCTGTTAGAATTACATCTGTTCCAAGAACCGCACCTATAATCATCATTGTTCCGGGGCCCATCCCCACACCTCTGATAAAGATGTCCCTTGGCACTATGGGGATGATGTTTATTTTCATGGATTTAAGCAAGAGTTGGATGCTGATACTGACATCAGCAACATTACTGGACCTGCTAAAGTCACCCGCAGCGGAAGACTTTTCTCACCTGATATTGCTCCACAAACTACCCAAAGACCTGTTGTTATTACACCTGCTAGTGTACCTGCTACCATTCTAGTTCAAGTTCCTATTCTTACCCCTGTCTCCGAGTCATCTGACACTCGGGGCAAAGGGATGACCACTGATGTGCCTGCTCAGACGGAAGCACCGAAGACAATTACTGTTGAAGCTTCCAAACAAGAGATGGAGGAGATTCTGAAAATCATCAAGAAGAGTGACTACAATGTAGTTGAACAGTTGGGGCAAACCCCATCTAAGATTTCTATGTTGTCACTATTGCTGTGCTCAGAGGCCCATGCCAAGGCTCTGATTACCTTTTTGAAAACTGCCCACGTGCCACAAGAGACATCAGCTGATCAGTTTATAGATTGTATGGCCAATTTGACTGCTGATAATGGATTAGGTTTCTCGGACGCCGACTTGACTACCAAGGGGAAGAATCACAACGATGCCCTGCATGTCTCCATTGAATGCAGGGGCATTACTCTTGCACATGTATTGGTGGATACTGGTTCCTCGTTGAACGTCTTGCCTAAGAATGCTCTAGATCGATTGGATTGTGAAGGTTTAGAGCTGAAGCCAAGCAACATTGTTTTCAGGGCCTTTGATGGGTCCAAAAGGATGGTGCACGGAGAAGTTGATATCTCGATCAAGGTTGGTTCTCAGGTCTTAAATCCTACATTCTATGTGATGGACATTCGACCATCTTATTCTTGTTTGTTGGGTCGTCCATGGATCCATAAAGCCGGGGCCGTAACCTCAACGCTCCACCAGAAGCTGAAGTACCCGGTCAAAGGGAAGATTGTGACAGTGCAAGGAGAGGAAGAGTACATGGTTAGCCACCTCAACTCTTCCCGGTATGTAGAAATGGATGGGGAGTTCATTGAGACCCCGTTCCATCATTTTGAAGAGGTTCCCTAGACACTGGCGTCAGCTGAGACTATTGTTGAAGATTCTCCTATGAGGATCGCTTCCTTAAAGGATGCCCGAGCTGTTGTTTAGAAGGGTGAGTGTGCAAATTGGGGCCGACTGCCTGATTTTACATAGAAGACTAACAAGTTTGGTTTGGGTTTCACTGCAGAAGCTCAAAGGGTTGTTCAGAATGCAAGGATCGGAAGACCTCTTGTGTTCATCAGCAACTCGGGAGTGAACGCCATTGAGGATGATGTGGAAGAGTCTGAATTCGACAGCTGGATCTATCCTACGACCGACGATGGACCAAGCAACTGGACAGCAAAGGACTTCATCCCTATTACTTTTGTTACCCAGTAATGAAACTTTTTGTTTTGAGTTTTGTAACAGACAATGTTTAAAACTTTATGGCCCAGTGTCTTACCCGGGGCACCGTGGCTTCATTTGTGAGGGCTTTATGTGTGTCATTTTCATATATCATTAATAAAAGCATTAGACGTTCTTGCATTTCAAATTTTGCGCTCCTTGTTTTTCTTTGTTATATATTGCAAAACAGCTATTTACACACACTCACGTATACAGGTCCACATCCACTCTGGATCTCACTGGTAACGACTCTGCTACTGCCAGTTATGACTTTGAAAATCTGATCAACTTAGCCGAAGACGAAGGTGAAGATGATTGCGAAGTTCCTGGTGAACTTGCAAGACTGTTACTCCAAGAAGAGAGGGTTATTCAGCCACATGAAGAGCCGGTGGAATCAGTGAATCTGGGTACTGAGACAAACAAGAAGGAAGTCAAGGTTGGTGCCAATCTGGAGCCTAGTGTGAAACAACGGTTGATTCAGATGCTGCGTGACTACTTTGAGATCTTTGCCTGGTCTTACAAAGATATGCCTAGGTTGGATACCGATATTGTGGTTCACCGCCTGCCTACAAGGAAGACTGACCTCCAGTAAAACAGAAGGTCCAACGAATGCGCCCAGAGATGTCTGAGAAAATCAAGGCTGAAGTTATGAAACAGTTTGACGCCGGTTTTCTAGCAGTTACTTCTTACCCTCAGTGGGTTGCCAATGTGGTTCCGGTACCGAAGAAGGATGGCAAGGTCTGAATGTGTGTTGATTACAGGGATCTGAACAGGGCAAGCCCCAAGGATGATTTCCCTCTACCTCATATTGACGTTCTGGTTGACAACACTGCTCAGCACAAGGTATTCTCCTTTATGGATGGTTTCTCCGGTTATAATCAGATCAAAATGGCTCCCGAAGACATGGAGAAGACGACCTTTGTTACTCAGTGGGGTACCTTTTGCTACAAGGTCATGTCTTTTGGACTGAAGAATGCTGGGGCAACATATCAGCGTGCCATGTTTGCTTTATTTCATGACATGATCCATCATGAGATTGAAGTATACATTGATGATATGATTGCAAGGGCCCAAACTGAGGAAGAACACCTTGACCATCTGCAGAAGCTGTTTGACAGGCTGAAGTTGTACAAGCTGAGGTTGAACCCGAACAAGTGCACCTTCGGGGTGAGATCTGGTAAACTACTGGGTTTCGTCGTAAGCGACAAAGGTATTCAAGTGGATCCTGCCAAAGTGAAAGCGATATAGGGGATGCCAGCTCCCAAAACAGAGAAAGAAGTCAGAGGTTTCCTGGGACGACTGAATTACATTGCCCGATTCATCTCGCACCTGACTGCTACTTGTGAGTTAATCTTCAAGTTACTGAAGAAAGATCAAGTGGTACGTTGGAACGATGAATTCCAGGCCGCTTTCGAAAGAATCAAAGAGTATCTCCAAGAGCCGGCTATCCTAATGCCACCAGTTGAAGGGAGACCTTTGATCTTATACTTGACAGTACTCGACAACTCAATGGGGTGTGTGCTGGGTCAGCATGACGAGTCTGGCCGAAAAGAGCATTCTATTTACTACCTTAGCAAAAAGTTTACCGACTGCGAGACCCGATACTCGTTGCTTGAGAAAACTTGTTGCACTTTGGCATGGGCTGCTCGCCCGCTGAGACAGTATATGCTGAATCACACTACTTTGTTGATATCAAAGATGGATCCAATCAAGTATATCTTCGAGAAGCCTGCCTTGTCCGGAAGAATAGCAAGATGGTAGATGATCTTGACTGAGTATGACATCCAATACACGACCCAAAAGGCAATTAAGGTAAGTGTATTGGCAGACCATTTGGCACATCAGGCAGTGGATGATTACCAGTCTATGAACTTTGAATTTCCGGATGAGAATATCATGCTAGTGACTGATTGTGAGACACCTGGACCGGATGAAGGACCTGAGGAAGGATCCCGATGGTCTATGTACTTTGATGGATCTTCAAACGCTTTGGGTAATGGTATTGGCGCTGTGATCATATCTCCTAAAGGCTCTCATACTCCGTTTACCGCCCGACTATGTTTCAACTGCACCAACAATATGGCGGAGTATGAAGCATGCATCATGGGTCTTCAAGCAACAATTGACCTAAGGATTAAGTTTCTAAGTGTCTTCAGAGATTTCGCTCTCGTGATCAGTCAGATCAAAGTCGAGTGGGATACGAAACACCCAAATCTTATTCCTTACAAGGAGTATGTGTTGACGTTGCTTCCCCATTTCGAGGAGATAACCTTTGAACACTTCCCCAGAGAGGAGAATCAGTTAGCGGACGCGCTGGCTACGATGTCTTCTATGTTCAAAGTCAATTGGGACAACGAGGCTCCTCGGATCATCATTGAAATATTAGACAAGCCTGCACATTGCTGTGATCTTGAGACTGAAGAGGTAATAGAAAAGCCTTGGTTTCATGAGGTGAAAAGGTATCTTGAAGCTCAGGAATACCCCGAGGGTGCATCTGTTAATGACAAGAAGTTTCTGAGGAGGTTCGCGGCGAAGTTCTTCATCAGTAATGACATCCTTTACAAACATAACCATGATTCAACCTTATTGCGTTGTGTGGATAAGAATGAAGCAGAAAGGATCATGGCAGAGTTACATGAAGGTACCTCCGGAACCCATTCCAGTGGACATACCGTGGCAAAGAAAATCCTACGGGCAGGATATTATTGGTCCACAATGGAAGCCGACTATTATCAGCATTCCTAGACATGTTACAAGTGCCAGGTCTATGCTGATAAGGTGCATATACCTCCAGTACCTATGAACATCTTGACGACACCTTGGCCTTTTGCAATGTGGGGCATTGATATGATCGACGAGATCAGACCTACAGCATCCAACGAGCATTGTTTCATCCTGGTAGCAATTGATTACTTTACGAAGTGGGTTGAAGCAGCTTCCTTTGCTACTGTAACCAAGAACGTCGTGGCACGGTTTATTCGGCACAATCTGATATATCGATACGGTGTACCTGAGAGGATCATTACGGACAATGGTACCAATCTCAATAACAAAATGATCACTGAACTCTTCCAGCAATTCAAGATACAACATCACAACTCTTCTCCTTACCGACCGAAGATGAACGGGGCTGTAGAAGCGGCTAATAAGAACATTAAGAAGATTGTGCAAAAGATGACGGTGACATACAAAGATTGGAACGAGATGTTACCATTTGCTCTTCATGGGTACCGTACCTCAGCACGGACGTCAACAGGGGCAACACCCTATTCCTTGGTTTATGGCATGGAGGCAGTCTTGCATATTGAAGTTCAGATACCCTCTCTTCGGATCATGAAAGATGCAGGTTTGAGTGAAGATGACTGGTCTAGACCCGGCTTGATTAGCTAAACCTAATCAACGAAAAGAGACTTACTGCTATTTGTCATGGTCAGACGTACCAAAAATAGATGATCAAGGCATTTAACAAGAAAGTCAGACGACAAGAGTATCAAGTTGGGGATCTAGTAATCAAGCGCATTATCCTACCTCAAGGTGATCCCAGGGGCAAATGGACCCCTACTTATGAAGGGCCATTCGTGGTTAAGAGCATTTTCTCAGGAGGAGCAATGATTCTAACCACCATGGATGGTGACGACCTTCCTCACCCCGTCAATGCAGACATAGTGAAAAGATACTACGCATAATCAAAGACCCGCTAGGTTGACTGGCCTAGGCAAAAATAAGGGCTTCCCGGCGAACCAAAAGGGTTCGGGCAAAAATAAGGGATGAAAATGAAAAAATCTGTACACCCGGCAAGTCGAAAACCTGAAAAGGCGGCTTGGGCAAAAAAGGGTATCCCGGTGGACTGAAAACCTGAAAGGGCGGTCCAGGCAAAAATTAGGGATTAAAGCGTAACACTATGTCTCATTGGATCACCTTGCATCCAGACTTCAGTATCGACTATCAAGCTTGGACGACACTAATCAATATGATCTACCTTCAACCAGTAGCAAAGTGATGAGATGCTCGAAGACATAAAAGCAATAGCAGAGTTGGAACCCAGTGGGATTATTCACATAACTGTTTTGTTTTCTGTTTACAAATTGTATAAATTCTATTTGTTCGGCGGCGTTCTCTTACTAGGACGTCAGCCTCTTGTACAAAAACGCCTATCTACAGGCCAAACTCCAAAATCAATACAAATTCATTTTCAGAAATTTCAAACTGTTTTTCCTTTATCTGTTTTGTTTTGCAAAGAACGTCTAATGTTCATTTTTGATATATGCATTTGACATTAATTGCTGCTCATAAATATCTACATGTGAAACGAAAGATGAATTACTGGTAATATCAGAAGCAGGGGCAATAAGAATTGTCCGAGCTGTACAGTTGCTCTGTCCACCAGGTACCAAGGTAGATTCAGCTGAAGAATATGACCAAGATACCTTTACTCCTCGCAGAGTAAGACAGTAATGGTAGCTCTCTCAGCTGAGACCTGCAATCGTAAACGAATCAGCAATACGCTCCCCAAGAAGAGTTAGTCTACCATCAGCCCTAAAAAGGCTTGGTATCCCCAAAAGGTCTTAATATTCCCCAGCGGAGTATAAGAATATTCTCCAGAAAATATAAGAGTATCCCCGACAGTCTTAAAATTCCTCCATGGAGTATAAGAATGTTCCCAGGCAGCATACAAGATACCCCCAGTGGAGTCAATTTTCCCAGCACGGTCTGAAAAAGCTTCCCCAACAGAGTTGAATCATCATCCCCAGTAGACTCTGGAAGTTTACCCCCAGTGGAGTACAAAATAAATCTCCCCAGCCAAATTCAGAGGGTTATCCCCACAAAAGTCTAACAAGGTTACCCCTAGCAAGTCGCAACTGAAAGATCATCCCCAACGAAGTTCTTTATTTCCCCAAGCAGGACTTCAACCCTCAATAGATTCAATATCACCAGAAACGGTAATCTATCCCCAGCAGAGTTTATCATTGAAATCCCCAGCGGAGCTTATCAGCGGAATCCCCAGCGAAGTTTATCGTTAAAATCTTCGGCAGAGCATCTCTTCCCCACAGAGTAATTCCCCTTAGAGTAATCTTCTCATCAGTTTATTCCCCAATGGAGTTATACTCTCCTGCAAGTTTATCATCTTTGTTCATCATCCCCAGCGGAAACGAAGAATCCAACTCTATTCCCCAACAACTCCGAGATTTATTTTCCCCAGCTAAAACATTACATTTCCATACATCATGATACATACATGTATGCATCATACAATACAATCTCATTTATTTTGAGAACATCATGGCTTGATCCATATCATGCATTGCATATGACTGACCTTCACCTTTTAGGAAAGATGCAGTTAAATTCTCAACCCGTCAATAAAGACAACCTGTCAAAAGATACAACCAGTCAAAGAAGACAATTTTCCTCCGTCATAGTATGGACGAGTACTATAACCTCAATGGTATACTATGTTGAGCACTAGTCAGTTCCTAGATCTTGATGAAGATGTTTCCCTACGTCATAGTGTGGACGAGTGCTATAACCTCAACGGTATACTATGTTGAGCACTAATCAGTTCCTAGATCTTGATGTTTTCCTCCGTCATAGTGTGGACGAGTTCTCTAATATCAATGGTATACTACGTTGAAGACCAGATAGTTCCTAGATCTTGATGAAGATGTTTCCCTACGTCATAGTGTGGACGAGTACTATAACCTCAACGGTATACTACGTTGAATACTAGTCAGTTCCTAGATCTTGATGTTTTCCTCCGTCAAAGTGTGGACGAGTTCTACAATCTCAACGGTATACTACGTTGAAGACCAGACAGTTCCTAGATCTTGATGAAGATGTTTCCCCCCAATTGAATTATATACAAGTTCTTAAGACTCAGCCGAGGCATTCCCTAAGTTGAAGTACAGACAAGTTCCTAAATCTCAACAAAAGTTAGGCTTCCCCAGCGGAATCTCCTACAACAACAGGTATGCAAGTTCTCGCTAAGGAATCTCTTATGCGATCGACACTCTTGCAGATGGAATCTGTAAGCCCATCCTCCTACCAACAATATCCAAATGGCATTTGTAAGCCCATTCCCGACATCACAATGCTGATACTACACCATGCGAGTGCAAATTTCTAGGCACTCTAGTGTTCAATTATCTTCCACATTCGGATCACGAAAGGCTCGAAACCCAATCTATATCCTCAGGTTTAAGAAAATTGAACAGGGGCAACTGTTGTACCCCAAAATTTACCCTCCCATATTTCTCAAGACATGTCAAGAAAAATCCCCAAGTGGCTCAAGATTGCTCAAGGGTTAGACAGTCAAATCATCTCCTAAGGCAGTCAACCTCAAATTAGGGTTTTGTGTTGCATAAAGGTCCTTGAATCCAAATGGCCTCAAGTGCTCCCCAATGTCCTAATATTCTCTTAAGTTCATCCATGTAAAATTTCAAGCCTTGCAGAGAAAGTTTGGTCAGTCAATTGCTCAAGAAGTCTAAAAATCGACTATGCTAGGGCAAAAGTCAACTGTGACCTACAAATAGTCAAACCTCAAGATGTTTTGTCAACATTTTCATTTTGAAGGATAATTCATCATTTTATCAAAGGTTGATCATGATTCATCAAGGATTGCTCAAGATTCATCAAGATTCAAAAGTTGCTAAATTAGGGTTTTGTAGGAAAAGTCAACTCAACTTTGACCAAGCATAACTTTCCCATACTTTATGAGAAATGACCCATACAAAGCTCATTTTGAATAATATGCAATTTCCTACAATCCATCTTCACACCCCAAGATCAAGAAATGCTCTCACAAAAAGTTACAAATTTGGACATTATAGGTCATTTTTGAAAGTCAACAAAAACACATTTTTTTCCAAAGCTTATAACATGAGCATGGAATATCAAAATGATATTAAACCAAAAGGGTTTGTTATAGGACATCTCAAGGTTTCTAAAAAGTCCAATAACACCTCCAAAAGTTCAAAATTGAAGAAGTTATGCATTGTTGAAGTTGGGCATTTTTCCAAAATTGCTAAAAGTCAACTATCCCCAAAACTCCAATTTTTGACAAAAGGGACCACTTTTTTCCACTTGATTTGATCTTGTCACACCACACACGTGTCATATCTTCAGTTTTGTGCCAATTTATTACTTTTTCTATTTTATTTGATTTTTATTGATTTAATTCATTTTTAATCAATTTAAATCAAAATAAAATCTAAATATTAATAACTTGTGATCTTTTTGATTGATACAACTTTCAGTTACTATCATGGACAAGATAAAACTCGAATCATGCCATGTTAGGAACAAAATATTTAAATTGAGACATTTTTGGAAGCTTGTTCATGGGAGAATCATATCTAATCTTCAAACATCAATGCTAATGGATTCAAGGCCCAAAACTTAACCTAATTAATTCCTTATTACTCATACAAGGAAAAGCACACAAGGACACGGGCAGGAGAGCTGCAGAATTGAGAAAACCAAAACTTAAAAAAGCTTGAAAAAGTGTGAGATTGAAATCTTGGTTGGAGGCTAATTCAATCCAAAATCTCAACGCTATCTTCTTGCCTGACAATCACTGAAGCGATTGCAATCAAAAGCAAGCCCTGAAACCACCTGAAACGCACTGTAAGTCGTCCTGAACATAGCCCTGTACACGAAAACATAATCCCTTATTCTTGCATCTTTTTGCTAAAATCTTGACATTATCATGTTTATCGTTCCATTTAGAACGTTTCTACATTATTTGATTTTGTCTTGGTTGCCTGTACAACCATGCCCGAAGCTAGGGTTTTGGTTCTTGTTTTTTAGGCGTTTTGATTTCAGGAAAAATTAGGGAAAACCATGGATATGGTTGTGATCAGGGAGGAGAGACGAGCATGGTGATGGTCTCCGTTTGCGTTTATATGGCCCATAGTCCATTTTAGGAGCAAGCCACGAATCTTGCTGCGGATAAAAATCCGCAGGTAAGATAACCAGAATTCCAAGGACAGGGACGGAGACGTGTCCCCATCCCATACGTCCATTTAAATTATTCGCGCGTGTTTTTTTTTCCAGCATATTAATTGAGTTTCCAATATAACATTCAGTGCGTATTCCACTAACAATAAAGAAGCAATGGCGTGGTGGTAAGTGTGTTGTTCAGTGACTCATGGGACCTGGGTTCGAATCCCAGGTCCCCCAATATATTTGTTTGCATTTTTCTTACAGTTGTTCCAGCGTACTTCATCAATTATGGCCTACCATGGACCTCCAGATCCCAAGCGCCAGATGGCCTGCAGGCCAAATCCAATGGCCCAGACTGAATGCTCACCATACTCCCCAGTCAATGCATATGCGTGGAATGGTAAAAGTCAACGAAGGCCAATGTTAATGGGCTTGAACAATTGCTGAATCCACCTCCAGATTGGGGCCAGTACCCCCCCATTGGGTTATCTCTTTTCTTTTTTATATTTCTTTTATTTAAATTGTTTTTTATTATTTATATTGTTAATTAACCAATTAATTTTCCTCATAAAAATCAGAAAACACAAAAAATATTATTTTTAGTTATTTTTATTAAATTCATCATTTTTATATTTTCGTAAATAAATTATTTTAATTGATTTAGTTTTAATTAGGAAATAACATTAACAATTTTGCAATAATTAAAAATTAATGTAGAATTAGGTTTTTTTACTAACTTTTAACCATTTTATTTTATTTCCTTAAACATGAAGAATAAAAAATATTTTAATTAATTAATTAATTAATTTCGACCTAATTTAATTTCCATTTACTTCAAAAATAAAAACAAGCTTTCTTTTCAAAAAAAAGGGTCAAAACCCTAAAAAATGCGTTGTCTTAATTTCTCGCACGCGATCCATTTGATTCCAATATTGTAATTGCTTCCGGTATGTAATAGCTTTTAATTAGGACTTTAATTATTTATTGCTTTATTTTACTTTCCGCAATTTAAATTAAAGGGTTTGTTTTTGGCGATGTAAATACCCGACGCCTTGTAATAGTTTAGATTTAATTTCCGCAAATTTAATTTCCGCAACTATAAACTGTTAGATGTTTGATAATAGGGAATGTATGACAAGATCCAATGTATGAACTTAAAATCAACATAGCTCACCCATGACATGTACAAAGATAAAATTAACTGAAACAACACACTCGCACATGCGCACTCCTAGGGTACACCTCACTTGGTTGCCTTCGAACGTGGTCATTGAGTATAGGAAGTTTTAGAGGTCGCCCTCTTGTCCAAAGATCATAGTTTCCTCGAAATGGTTGCCTCGGAAAAATGATCTAAGACATTAGGGTTACCGCTAAGGCATCCTAACATTGCTTTAGTGACCACACGTCCCTTAATTGAATTGACCCTTAAAACCCCAACGACGACGCTACCTACTCATCAATAGTGGGATAACATTGTCTAAAGGACATTAGTACATATTGATTCCTTTTTCGAGTAGGCAGATGGTTCTTAAGTACTTGCTCCTTTTAAAATAAAACAAAACTTTTCGCACTTACACATCTTCCAAAAAAAAACTTCTTTCAAACCCACAAACACAAAGAAAAGCAAATTTTGAAAACACTTTGAGCAAGTACCTAAGAGCCCGTGGATAACCACGAATAGAAAGGGTGCTAACACATTCCCTTTCTATAATCTACCTCCCGGACCCGAGAAACATCTCGAAAAAGGAATTTTTCTGTGCTTTTTTCCTTTCCTTGTTGGATAAAATAAAAGACGGTGGCGACTCTTGCTTACCGCGACATTTTGCGAAAACAAATGCAAAACGCGAACCAGCATTCCAAAATAGTCAGTTCTATTTCCCACCGATCACACCTACTATCCAGGCTCTCATCTCGAAGTAACCCTACTATCCAGGTTCCTTCTCATAGCCTTAATATCCAGGATCTCATCTCGAAGTAACCCTACTGTCTAGGTTCCTTCTTATAGCCCTACTATCTAGGATTTCATTTCGAAGTAACCCTACGACCCAGGTTCCTTCTTATAGCCCTACTATCTAGGCTTTCATTTCGAAGTAACCCTACGACCAAGGTTCCTTGTTATAGCCCTACTATCCAGGCTTTCATTTCGAAGCAACCCTACTATCCAGGTTCCTTCTCACAACCCTACTACCCCGGCCTTCATTTCGAAGCAACCCTATGACCCAGGTTCCTTCTCTCTTATCTCCAAACAACAGTTTACAACACTGTAAGACCTGGACCCGACCAGATGCGGTCCATTTCACATTTCCCCAGTAAGTCACTGTGTAGCCTGGACCCTGATCAGACATGCAGTTTACTTCCACCTCCTCAATCAAGAGTTAATTCCCCAGTAGAGTAGCAGACAACCGAAGCTCCTAGCCTCTATTTCGCAAGACATAAATAGACATTCCCTGATGAAGTTCTCCTCAACTACAGTTACAGGAATTATCGCAAAGGAATCTCTTATGCGACCGATATCTTTTCTGAATGGAATCTTTAAGCCCATCTCTGATGGCTCTCCATCGCCTTTCAAATGGTATCTATAAGACCATTCCCAATATAATCGACTGGCACTCACTTCATGCGAGTGCAAATTTCTGGGCACTCTAGTGTTCAATCATCTTCCACCTTTAGATCACGAAAGGCAGACAAGCCAATCTACACCCTCAAGCCTAAGAAGATTGAACATGAGCAGCTTTTGTACCCCAAAATTTTCCCTCTCACTTTACTCAAAACATACTCCTAGAGGTCCTCAATTGCTCAAGGATGCCCAAGAATTAGCCAGACAAATTCTCTCATAAGGCAATGAACCTTCAATTAGGGTTTCCACTTTTATCAAGATATGTGAACTCCAAAGGTCTAAAATCTTTTCAAGGGTCCTAATATGTTCTCAAGATCATCCATGTCAAGTTTCATGCCTTGCATAGGAAGTTTGCTCAGTCAACAGCTCAAATGCCTAAAAATCAAATGTACTAGATCAAAAGTCAACTGTGACCCTCATGCAGTCAAACTTCAAGATTTTGGTTAACATCAACATTTTAAAGTAATATTCATCACTTGATCAAGGGTTGATCATGATTCCTCAAGGAATGCCCCAAATTCATCAAAACTCAAAAGTTGCTAAATTAGGGTTTCTATCGGAAAAGTCAACCAAACTTTGACCAGGCATAAATTTCTCATATTTTATCAAAAATTTCCCATCCAAGAATCATTTTGAAGAGGGTTCAATTCCATACAACTCATCTTCAGCCCTCAAGTTCAAGAAATGCACTCATGAAAAGATATAAATTCAGACATTATAGGTCCTTTTCAAAAGTCAACAAAAACACCTTTTGGGTCAAAGCTTCTTACATGAACATGGAAGATCCAATTGAGATAAAACAAAAATGGTTGTTTAGGGGAAATCTTAAGCTTTCCAAAAAGTCCAAGAACACCCTCTTAGGGTCAAAATTGAAGGAGATATGCATTCTCAAAGTTGGCCATTTTTGAAAATTTGCACAAAGTCAACAATGCCCCAAAATAGCATTTTTTTCCAAATGGACCCAACTTTTCAAGATTGAATCTCATTCCTAACATGGTCCACGACCCATAAACCATTCCATGCCTTGCTTATTTATTTATTTAATTTATTTTGATTTTATTTATTTAAAATTCAAATAAAATCAAAATAAATAAAATTAATGGGATGAGATTTGTTTGCATTGAATTAGAAGATCATGCTTGCTGTCACAAAGTCAAACAAAATCGTGCAAAATCAAAAACAAGAGGAAATCTCCTAGTTTGGAAAGTTTGGAAGCAATTTTCAAAGGTTATCAAATCTTGGATTTTTTCTAAACTTAACACCCTAATTTGATTCACAAACTTATACACAAGTATTCTAAACCCTAAGAACAAGAATTTAGATGCACAGCTTGCCTCGAGTAGTCAAACAAAGTTCCAAATTTTCAAAGAAAAGTGCAGATCAGATCCTTCTATACAGGCCAATTCAAGGAGTTTTAAAGCATCAGTGATCATCTACAAAGGTCCTTGAAGCTTTTCCAGTCGCTATCCAAGCTTGTAGTCTTAGGAATATCCAAATACAGATCACAGTTTGCACCCTGGTAACTTAAATTCGTTTTCTTGGTTTTACATGTTTTAAATCGAATTTGATTGCATAAACGTGTTTATAATCCTGCTTAGAATCAGTTTGAAGACCTGGATTTGTGTTTTAGCGCATGAACGGGCTTACGCCATTGCTAGGGTTTGAAAGCTCAAAATTGGGGCTTCTTTATCCAGGACAAATTGAGGGGGATTTTGGGTACTACTGGACTCGGGACAAAATTCATGATTGATCCCTAACATTGGTTTTGATTTATATTTCTTGTATCATATTTTTGAATAATGTAGGTGTGATCGGTGGAAATAGAACTGACTGTTTTTAAAGCTGGTTTCGCGAAATGTCGCGGTAAGCAAGAGTCGCCACCGTCTTTTATGTTCTCCAACATGGAAAGGACAAAAGCACGGCAAAATTCCTTATTCGAGAATGTTTCTCGGTTTGGGAGGTAGATTTATAGAAAGGGAAGGTGTTAGCACCCTTTCTATCCATGGTTATCCATGGGCTCTTAGGTACTTGCTCTTATGATTTCAAAAATTTGTTTGCTTTTCAAGTGTGTGTGGTTTTTGAAAAAAAAAAGTTTCGTTTGAAAAACTTCTAAGTAACTCTTGTATCTGTCCTCAAGAGTGTGTGAAAAATTTGTTTGAAAACCTTTTGAAAGTGTAAGTGTGAAAAGTTGTTTTTGTTTGTTTGAAAGAGCAAGTACTTAAGAGAAGTCTACCTACCCTAAGGAATTAGGCTGTGTAAGAGTCCTTTAGATAGTGCTATCCCACCATTGAGAGGTAGGTAGCACCATCGTTGGAGTTGTTCGGGTCAATTCGATTATTAGGGACAATGTGGTCACCGAAGCAATGGTAGGACACCTTATAAGTAACCATAATGTCCTAGATCCTTTTTATCCGAGGCAACCGTTTCGAGGCGACTGGATCTTTAGACAGAAGGGCGACCTCTAAGACACCCTATACTTGATGACCACCTTCGAGGCAACCAGTGAGGCGTACCCTAAGAGTGGCATGTGCATGTGTATTGTTTTCATGTTATGTTTATCTTGTACATGTTATTTGTGAGCTACAGATTGATTTTATTTGTCATACATTCTTTCATGCATTTTTTAACAGTTAGGAGTGCGGAAAATAAATTGCAGAAAGATAAATTCTAACTATTACAAGGCACAGGTCTATACATCGCCAAAAACAAAAACCCGTTTTGGAAAATAAAGTGCGAGAATTTAAAAAAGGCGATAAAATCCTAATTAACTATTACATACTCTGTACAGATACATAAATATAATCAAAAGAAATTAAAGCGCGAAAAAAGATTGAATCGGGAACGTCCTAAGGGTTTTGACCCTTTTTAGAATTAAATTAAACATTAAACCTAATTAACTAATTAATTATTTAATTAAAGAAAAAAATGTTTTTTTTGTTTTGTATTTTTATGTTTTTAATGAAATAAAATAAAAAAAGAAATTAAAAATTGGAAGTGAAAGACCTAATTCTAAATTAATTTTACTTATTAAAAAAATGTTAAAATTGTCCTAATTACACAACTAATTAATTAATGTTAGAATTTATTTACAAAATAAGTTAATAAATAATAAAATGTTTTTTTTTTAGTTTTTTGAATTTTATGGGAAAAAATGTTAATTAATTGATTAATTAAATAATACTAATAATAATTACTAAAGAAAATAAAAAAAGAAAAGGAAAATAGAAAAAAGAAATAGAAACCAATGGGGGTGTTGATGGCCCAATGGAGGTGAAAATTGCAAGTCTGGCCCATTAAGCACAAAGTCCTTGTTGACTTTTGGAATCAGGTACGTGCTCATTGACTTGGAGCATGGTGTGGAGCAACCTTTGGCCTTTGGATTAGTCTGTTGAGATGTATGGTAGACTTTTGCTGGAATGCTGCATGGGAACATGTTAGAAAAAATTGAAACAAGCGTTTGGGGGACCTGGGAATCGAACCCAGGTCCCATTGATTGCCAGACACGTCCTCCTCCACTACACCAAACGCTTGTAATTGTTAGTATAGTGGATAATGAAAATATTATGTAAAAAAAAACAATACACGCTGGAATCAATAAAGCGCGCGCCATTATATTTGAACGAACCAATAGCTGACTTCCACGTCTTGTCTTCTTCACCTGGCCTGTAAAAAAATAAAGCAGATAGCGGGGGTTTTTAACCCCCACAAAATGGAACGACAGAAAATAACGAATAGAGCTATGCTCTATATAAATTGGGCGCGACATGTCCATTGAACTCGTCTTATCATTCTGAGTTCAACCATGGGCGTCATGAAGGCTAATTTTTCCTATACAGCAAAGCCCTATTTTGAAAGCTTTGAAACCCTAAAAATTGTCAATGGTAGATTCTGATTCAAGGCGTTTCAATGCAATTACTTTATGCCAAAAGATTCCTGTGGATGCAAGCAACTCAAAACACACAAAAAATCACAGTAAAAGTGCATGAATTATGAGTTTCAATTTTGACAAAGTTAGGCAAACCGTGTGACTGAAGTGCATGATTCTTTGAGTGTTAGAGCTTGTTTGTGATTGCAATAGGTTCCTGGAAGGTCCAGCAAGGTGTTTGGATCACTCTAAGGCTTTGAATTATGCTCGAAAGTTGATTTCAGTTTTCAACTTTTTCTTGATTTTTTGGATTTTGGTTTGGCCGTTTGAGAGATGTTCAGGTCGTGAATGAGGCTTGGTTTTCTTGCATATGTACATGTGAATGATATTAGGTCACATTATGAGCCAATGATCCATTGCAATTAAGTTTTTGAGATTCTTCATAACCACCATTAAAGGACTTTCCAAGTTTGTTCAAATTTTGAATTCTATGCATAATTGAGCTTGGCACGAATTTGGTAGGTGGAATATGACACATGAAAGCCCTTCAAACCACAAGATACCATTTAATTATTTTTTTTTGATTTTATTTGAATTATTATGAATTAAATCCATAAAAATTAAATAAAAATGAAAAATAAATGTTTGGTCTTGAAATTAGTCATGGGACACGTGGGTGGCATGACAAGGCTGAATCAAGTGGAAGAAAGTGGGCCCTTTTGTCAAAAATTGAAGTTTCAAGGATAGTTGACTTTTGCCATTTCACAAAAATTTCCCAACTTCTCCAATGCATATCTTGCTCAATTTTGATCATATGAACATGTTCTTGGAAATTTTGGAAAGGTATTGAAGTCCTCTAACCAATGCCTTTGGTCCCATGTCATTTTGATTTACCAATCTCAAGTTATGGTCTTTGACTTAAAGTGCATTTTTGTTGACTTTTGAAAATGACCTATAATGTTGAAATTGATAACTTTTTGTGAGAGCATTTCTTGGACTTGGAATGTGAAGATGAGTTGTAGGAAATGTCATCCCCTTCAAAATGAGCATTGTATGGGATTTTTCTGATGAACCATGAAAACATTATGCCTTGGTCAAGTTACAGTTGACTTTTCAGCTGTCCAAAAATGGAAACTTTTGCATCTTGATGATTTTTGAGCCATGCTTGTGGAATCATGATCAAGACTTGATCAAATGATGATTGTGGCTTCAAAATAAGATGTTGACCAAATTTTTTGACTTTTGACTGCCAAATGACCATTTTACCCCTGCAGTTGGTTGTGGAGCAATTAGGGCTTTTGACTGTGGAACTTGATGCTGTGAGTCTTGAAACTTGACATGTAGATGCTTGACAATGTATATAGGCATATGGGACTTGATTGGACCCTTGAAAACCTCAACTTCCTTGCAAGAACCAAAACCCTAATTTTGACTGGCTTAGGAGGATGGTTTGACTGTGCAACCCTTGAGTAGACTTGAGCAAATTGAGATGATGCTTGTCAAAACTTTGAAGAATATGGGAGGGCAAATTTTGGGGTACAACAGTTGCCCCTGTTCAATATTCTTAGACCTGATGATGTAGATTGGCTTGCGTGCCTTTCGTGATCCGAAGGTGGAAGATGATTGAACACTAGAGTGCCCAGAAATTTGCACTCGCATAGTAGAGTATCAGCAGTGTGATGGCGGGAATGGGCTTATAGATGCCATTTGGAAAGATGGTGGATAGGAGGATGGGCTTATAGATGCCATCTGGAGATGTGACAGAACCCTGTCAGGAATGGGCTTATAGATGCCATTTGGAAATGTGATGGATAGTCGTGGAGATGGGCTTAGAGATGCCATCCGGGGGTGTCGATCGCGTAAGAGATTCCTTAGCGAGAATTTGCGTACTTGAGAAAGGAAGATAGTTTCCTGGCCTGTTACAGGTGTTAATCTTCAATCTCTTCATGCAGATATGCCCTGGCTAGATACAGGTATCGAATCTATAATCAATTACTCACAGATATGCCCTGGCTGGATACAGGAATCGAATTTGGAATTTGTCGTCTACAGATATGCCCTGGCTAGATACAGGTATCGAATCTTCAAACTCTTCAGATAAGCCCTGGCTAGATACAAGAATCGAATCTGGAATTAATCGTCTACAGATATGCCCTGGCTGGATACAGGTATCGAATCTTCAAACTCTTCAGATATGCCCTGGCTAGATACAGGAATCGAATATGGAATTAGTCGTCTACAGATATGCCCTGGCTGGATACAGGTATCGAATCTTCAAACTCTTCAGATATGCCCTGGCTAGATACAGGAATCGAATCTGGAATTAGTCGTCTACAGATATGCCCTGGCTGGATACAGGTATCGAATCTTCAAACTCTTCAGATATGCCCTGGCTAGATACAGGAATCGAATCTGGAATTAGTCGTCTACAGATATGCCCTGGCTGGATACAGGTATCGAATCTTCAAACTCTTCAGATATGCCCTGGCTAGATACAAGAGTCGAATCTCTAAACTTTTCATGCAGACATGCCCTGGCTGGATACAGGTGTCGAATCTACAATCAATTACTCACAGATATGCCCTGGCTAGATACAGGAATCGAATCTGGAATTCTTCGTCTACAGATATGCCCTGGCTGGATACAGGTATTGAATCTCTAAACTTTTCATGCAGACATGCCCTGGCTGGATACAGGTGTCGAATCTACAAACAGTTACTCACAGATATGCCCTAGCTAGATACAGGAATCGAATCTGGAATTAGGATAGTTGATAGTAATCATCTTTGGATTGACCTTTTTCCTGAAAAGGCGAAACATTAGTTGTATGCAATGTCATGATGTATGAAATGCATGATGTCATGATGTTCAAAAATAAATGAGATTGTGTCGTATGCACTTTATCATGTATGTAAGCAAGATGTATGAAATGTGATATGTTTATGAATGTATTTTTGTCCAGGAAAATAAATCCTTGACGAGTGCCGGGAGCTTGTTGAATCCTGGGCTGATGTTGAAGAGTAGAGTTCTTCGTTTCCGCTGGGGATGATGGTTGCAAGAATAAACCGGTAGGAGAAGATGACTCCGTTGGGGAATAAACTTGGCGAAAAGATTACTCTGCGGGGAAATACTCTGTGGGGAGAGATACTTTGCTGAGATTTGATGAGAACTCCGCTGGGGATACCGTTGATAAGCTTGTTGGGGAATTTGATGAACTCCGTTGGGGGATAGGAAGAACTTCGCCGAGGACGATCTTTCCGTGGTAATTAGCTGAGGATAACCCAGTTATAAGCTCTGGTAGGGAATAACCTTTGAATAAAGCCGGGGAGAAGCGTTCGTACTCTGTAGGTGATAAGCTTCCAGAATCTACTGGGGATAAGCTTCCAGAATCTACTGGGGAGAATAATTCAACTCTCCTGGGGAAACTTTTGAACTGTACTGGGGAATGGCTCCACTGGGGTGTTTGGATTCCGCCGGGGAGCAATCTTATACTAAGATTGTCGGGGATGCTTGCTTGGGAACATCTGTATACTCCGTTGGGGAATATTGAGATCTTCTGGGGATACCCAACTTCCTTAAGGCTGACAGTAGACTAACTCTGCTTGGGGAGAGTGTTGCTGACTTGCTAGGGATATTGTGTCTTTTTAGAGCTGAGGGGAGACCAACTCTGCTTGGGAGGAGAGTACTGTTGAATCCTGCCTTACTCTGCAGGGAGTGCAGGTATCTTGGTTATGTTCTTCAGCTGAACTTACCTTGGTACATTGGTGGACAGAGCAACTAGATCGCTTAGACAACTCATTATTGCCCCTGTTTCTGATGTCACTTATAATTAATCCTTTGTTTCGTATGCAAATATTTATGAGTTAGCAATTAGTGTCAAATTCATACATCAAAAATGAACATTGGACGTTCTTCGCAAGACAAAACAGAAAAAGGAAAAACAGTTGGCAATTTGTCTGGAAAAGTGAATTTGTATTGATTTTTAAATTTGTCTGTAAATAGGCGTTTATGTACAAGAGGCTGACGTCCTAGTAAGAGAACGCCGCCAAACAGAATAGAGTTTATACAATTTCTGAAAGGAAAAACAAAATAGCTATGTGAAAAATCCCACTGGGTTCCAACTCTGCTATTGCCTTTATGTCTTGAATCGTCTCATCACTTTGCTGCTCAGTTGAAGATGAAGCTGATTGATTGATGCTGTCTGAACCGGATAGTTGATACTGAATTCTGGATGCAGGGTGATCCAATGAGACATAGTATTACGCTTTATCCCTAATTTTTGCCTGGACCGCCCTTTCGGGTTTTCAGTCCACCGGGATACCCATTTTTGCCCAAGCCGCCTTTTCAGGTTTTCGAATTGCCGGGTGTACAGATATTTCATTTTTCATCCCTTATTTTTGCCCGAACCCTTTTGGTTCGCCGGGAAGCCCTTATTTTTGCCTAGGTGTATCAACCTAGCGGGTCTTTTATCATGCGTAGTATCTTTTTACTATGTCTGCATTGGCGGGGTGAGGAAGGTCATCACCATCCATGGTGGTTAGAATCATAGCTCCTCCTGAGAAGACATGTTTAACCACAAATGGCCCTTCGTATGTAGGGGTCCATTTGCCCCTGGGATCACTCTGAGGAAAAATGATACGCTTGATTACCAGGTCTCCGACTTGATACTCTTGTCGTCTGACTTTCTTGTTAAAAGCCCTGATCATCCGTTTTTGGTACGTCTGACCATGACAAATAACAGTGAGTCTCTTTTTGTCGATTAGGTTTAACTGATCAAGCCGAGTCTGGATCCAGTCTTCTTCGCTCAAACCTGCATCCTTCATTATCCGGAGAGAGGGTATCTGGACTTCAATAGGCAAGACTGCCTCCATGCCATAGACCAAGGAAAAGGGAGTTGCCCCTGTTGACGTCCATGCTGAGGTACGGTATCCGTGGAGAGCAAACGGTAACATCTCGTGCCAATCTTTATAGGTCACTGTCATTTTCTGCACAATTTTCTTGATATTTTTATTTGCTGCTTCGACAGCCCCATTCATCTTCGGCCGGTAAGGAGAAAAGTTGTGGTGCTGTATCTTGAATTGCTCGCAGAGCTCAGTGATCATCTTGTTGTTAAGATTGGTACCATTATCCGTAATGATCCTTTCTGGGACGCCGTATCGACAGATCAGGTTGTGCCGAATGAACCGTGCCACGACGTTCTTGGTTACGGTAGCATAGTAAGCTGCTTCAACCCACTTTGTGAAGTAATCAATCGCTACCAGGATGAAGCGATGCCCGTTAGATGCCGTAGGTCTGATCTCGCCGATCATATCAATGCCCCACATTGCAAAAGGCCAAGGTGTTGTCAAGACGTTCAGAGGAACTGGAGGAACGTGCACCTTATCTGCATAGATCTGGCATTTATGACACGTCCGAGAATGTTGGTAACAGTCAGCTTCCATTGTTGACCAGAAATATCCTGCCCGAAGGATTTTCTTTGCCATGGTATGCCCACTGGAGTGTGTTCCGAAGGTACCTTCATGTAGCTCTGCCATGACCTTTTCTGCTTCAGTCTTATCCACACAACGCAGTAAGGTTGAATCATGGTTTCGCTTGTACAGAATGCCATTGCTGAGGAAGAACTTTGCAGTGAATCTTCTCAGAAATTTTTTGTCATTGACAGATGCACCCTCGGGGTATTCTTGAGCTTCCAAGTACCTCTTCACTTCATGATACCAAGGTTTTTCAGTTACCTCTTCAGTCTCAAGATTGCAGCAATGTGCAGGTTCGTCCAACTTCTAGATAATGATCCGGGGAGCCTCGTTGTCCCATTTGACTTTGAACATAGAAGACATCGTAGCTAACGCGTCCGCCAACTGATTCTCCTCTCTTGGGAAGTGTTCAAAGGTTATCTCCTCGAAGTGGGGAATCAACGTCAACACATACTCTTTGTAAGGAATAAGATTTGGGTGTTTCGTATCCCACTCGCCTTTGATCTGATTGATCACGAGAGCGGAATCTCCGAAGACACTCAGAAACTTGATCCTTAAGTCAATTGCAGCTTGAAGACCCATGATGCATGCCTCATACTCCGCCATGTTGTTGGTGCAGTTGAAACATAGTCGGGTGGTAAGTGGAGTATGAGTGGCTTTAGGGGATATGATCACAGCGCCGATACCATTACCCAAAGCATTTGAGGCTCCGTCAAAGTGCATAGACCATCAGGATCCTTCCTCAGGTCCTTCATCCGGTCCAGGTACTTCACAATCGGTTACTACCATGATATCCTCGTCTGGAAATTCAAAGTTCATAGATTGGTAGTCGTCCACTGCCTGGTGTGCCAAATGGTCTGCCAACACACTTCCCTTGATTGCTTTTTGAGTCGTGTACTGGATGTCATATTCCGTCAAGATCATCTTCCATCTTGCTATTCTTCCGGACAAGGCAGGCTTTTCGAATATGTACTTGATTGGCTCCATTTTTGAAATCAATAGAGTAGTGTGAGTCAACATATACTGTCTCAACCGGCGAGCAGCCCATACCAAAGCGCAGCAAGTTTTCTCGAGCAGTGAGAATCGGGTCTCACAGTCGGTAAACTTTTTGCTAAGGTAATAAATAGCGTGCTCTTTTCGGCCAGACTCGTCATGCTGCCCCAGCACACACCCCATTGAGTTGTCTAGTACTGTCAAGTATAAGATTAGAGGTCTCCCTTCAACCGGTGGCATAAGAATAGGTGGTTCTTGGAGATACTCTTTGATTTTTTCGAAAGCGGCCTGACATTCATTGTTCCAACGTACTACTTGATCTTTCTTCAGTAGCTTGAAGATGGGTTCACAGGTAGCAGTTAGGTGCGAGATGAATCGGGAAATGTATTTCAGTCGTCCTAGAAAGCCTCTGACTTCTTTCTCTGTCTTGGGAACTGGCATCTCTTGTATGGCTTTCACCTTGGCAGGGTCCACTTGAATACCTTTGTCGCTCACGACGAAACCTAGCAGTTTTCCAGATCTCACCCCAAAGGTGCACTTGTTCGGGTTCAACCTCAGCTTGTACAACTTCAGACGGTCAAACAGCTTTTGCAGATGGTCAAGGTGTTCCTCCTCAGTTTGGGACCTTGCAATCATATCATCGACGTACACTTCGATCTCGTGATGGATCATGTCATGAAATAAAGCAACCATGGCACGTTGGTAGGTTGCCCCAGCATTTTTCAACCCAAAAGGCATGACCTTGTAACAGAAGGTGCCCCACTGAGTAACAAAAGTGGTCTTCTCCATGTCTTCAGGAGCCATCTTGATCTGATTGTAACCGGAGAACCCGTCCATAAAGGAGAATACCTTATGCTGAGCGGTGTTGTCAACCAGAACGTCGATGTGAGGTAGAGGGAAGTCATCCTTGGGGCTCGCCCTGTTCAAATCCCTGTAATCAACACACATTCGAACCTTACCATCTTTCTTAGGCACTGGAACCACGTTGGCCACCCACTGAGGGTAAGAAGTCACTGCTAGAAAACCGGCGTCGAATTGTTTCATAACTTCAGCCTTGATTTTCTCGGACATCTCTGGACGCATACGACGGACCTTCTGTTTTACCGGGGGGCATTCTTCCTTGGTAGGCAGGTGATGGACTACAATGTCGGTATCCAACCCAGGCATGTCTTCGTAAGACCAGGCAAAGATTTCCACGTAATCATGCAACATCTGAATCAACCGTTGTTTCACACTAGATTCCAGATTGGCACCAATCTTGACTTCCTTTCTATCTGTCTCAGTACCCAGATTTACCGTTTCCACTGGCTCTTCATGTGGCTGAATGGCCCTCTCTTCCTGGAGTAACAGTCTTGCAAGCTCGCCAGGCACTTCGCAATCATCTTCACCTTCGTCTTCGGCTAAGTTGATCGGATTTTCGAAGTCATAACTGGCAGTAGCAGAGTCGTTACCAGTGAGATCCAGAGTGGATTGGAACCTGTATAGGTGAGTGTGTGTAAATATAGCTGTTTTGCAATATATAAAGAAAGAAAGGGAGCACAAGATTTGAAATGCGAAAAACGTCCAATGCTTTTATTCATGATATATGAAAATGACACACAAAAGCCCTCACAAATGAAGCCACGGTGCCCCGGGTAAGACACCGGGCCATAAAGTTTCAAATTATTATTCGTTACAATCTTTAAAACAAAGGAGTTCATTAATGAGTGACAAAAGTAATAGGTATGAAATCTTTCGCCGTCCAGTTGCTTGGTCCACCGTTGGTCGTTGGGTAGATCCAGCTGTCAAATTCGGATTCCTCCACTTCGTCGTCATCCCTAATAGCATTTACTCCATGGTTGGGCATAGGAGCTGTCACCACATTAGGCCTCTCGGGTGCCTCGAACTGAACCTCTTTAGCATCAATAAGGTCCTGAACCTTATTCCTTAGAGCCCAACAATCATCAGTAGTATGTCCCGGGCTATCAGAGTGATAAGCGCAGCGGGCGTTGGGGTTGTACTTTGGAGAGGTTGTGTTTACCACCTTCGGAGCTTCCTTGACAGTTACCAGATTGGTTGACAGCAGTTGCGGCAATATCTGAGATAGGGTCATGCTGAGCCGAGTGTACTGCCTTTTGGGCCTCTCACCCCTGGGTTGGTTGTATTGCTGAGGAGCAGCAACAGGCTTAGAAATAACCACCACGTTGACAGCTTGGCGGCGTTTCGGTTTGTTTTGTCTTCTGGGACCATACACAGCACTAGCTTCCTTCTTGGAGGGCTTCTTTTCAGTACTCGAGGAGGCACCCTTCTGTATCTTCCCCGACTTGATACCAGCTTCGATCCTTTCACCAGTCAGGATCAGGTCTGTAAATCCAGTGGAGGAATTACCAATCAGGTGATTAAAGAATGGACCAGACAGGGTCCTCAAGAACATGTCCACGAGTTCACGGTCAGTCAACGGTGGCTGCACCCTGCCAGCCAGGTCTCTCCACTTCTGCGCGTACTCCTTAAAACCTTCACCCGTCCCAAGTGACATACCCTAGAGTTGGGTACGCGTGGGAGCGAGGTCAGAATTATCCTGATACTGCTTATAAAAAGCAGTAGCCAAGTCCTCCCAGTTACGAATATTGGTTCCATCCAGCTGATAGAACCATTCGAGTTGAGTCCCTGAAAGACTCTCCTGGAAGAAATGGATCCATAGGTTCTTGTCTGCAGTGTAAGGATGGATCTTCCTTACATAGGATCTGAGATGCAGCTTAGGACAGGAAGCCCCGTCGTACTTCACAAAGGCAGGTGCCTTGAACTTGTGTGGGATCACCACCCCAGAAGATAAGCCTAGGTCTCCAAAGTCCAACCCGGGCACACGTTGAATCTCCATAGCATTTAACCGGTCCTCCAACTGTTTGTATCTGTCCTCAGCAGGAGGGTACTGTTCGTCATTGAAATATGTCTCGTTGTCGGAGACCACGGGACTAGGAACCTCTCTTCCTTGGGGACTGTCTTCCCTAACAGATGGAGTAGCCTGATCAGCCTCATTCTGCAGTGTATTCCCGAATCTGCGCCCAGTGTTGAACAGCACTGTCCTCCTTTTCTTCTTCTTCTTCTTCTCCTTCAAGAGCAGAGTCTTCAACTCCTGTTGCCCTTGGGCTAAGCTCATGAACAGCTCCTAGAACTGGGCGTTCTGGGCCTGGAGGGCCTTGATAGCTTGTTCATTGGATGATTCAGGATTCATGATGATGGCTGAAATAAACAGCGAAGAAGATTAAGCAACCTGTCAAAAGGGTACCTGTAATGCAAATGATGCATGATATGTTATTTATGCAATGCATTCAAGGGTTCGAAAGTTCAAATTCGTTGTAGACAAAAAGGAACATACGTTATATTAAGAAATAATTTGTTCAGTACATCAGGGCCTCATGGGCAAAACATTACAAAATAATTAATCCCAAAAGACACTGCACATCCTCTTTGGAGCGATGTAAGTGTTGAGAGTCTTTTCCTCGTGAACTAGACGGGTGAGCTCCAAGACCTTCTTCTCACTGGCATGTAGATTGGTTTCAAGAGAATTTCGTTCTTCCTTGAGTTGGATCCAGCTCTTCTGCATTTCTTCCCAAGATGTTGGCATGTCTGGATGTAGAATGGTGTAGGGCACCTCTCCTTCCACAACTGGCTCTTTGATCACAGGGAGAACATGAGGATATGGCATCACCAGCTTCTGGGAGCGGGCTCGTACCCACTTGAGATAAGGCTCCAGGGGGATGGAGTTCTTGTGCCCTAGTGTCTTGCTATCTACCCTGTTGGGCATCCTCCAAGCTCTGATGAATCTCTGGCTAAGTCCTTGTGCATCGTTGTCGAAGTCAGAAACTATGTCAGGAATCAACATGTCATGAGGGCCATCCCTCCGAGCATATCTAAACTGTCTCAAAGCCAGACATGGGTTGTAAGTAATGCCCCCTCTAATTCCAAGTAAAGGAACATTAGGAAACTCTCCGCAACGATCAATGATAGTGACATTTTCTCTGGACCGAGAACACCAATGTATATCAGCATGTGTAAGAGTCATTAATCGTTGTGACCATCTCAAACCCCGTTCGTTCTTCAACACTGATTGTGGAAGGTGCGAAATAAACCACCTTGCCAGGAGAGGAGTGCAGCATATGAGAACATCTCTTTTTCTCATGGTTCGAGTGTAACATGAGTGAAGGATGTCCCCAAGAAACATAGGTATGGGATTCCTGGACATGAAGATCTTGACATCATTGATATCTATGAGCTGATCTGGATTCGGGAACAACACCAACCCATAGACAAGGAGTGCCACAACTTCTTCAAAGGCTTGTAGGTCAAGGGAATTCCAACATTCTTGGGCCTTCTCAAACAGGAACTTGGCCAAGAATCCTTTGATACCACTTCTAACTTCCCAATGTCCCTTGATGTCAGATGGTTGTAGGCATAATGCTCTAGCAACCTCTTCAAGTTTTGGTTCCCTTTCCGTACCGTTGTAGGGTAGTTGACTAAGGATAGGAATCTTCAGAAGTTGGGAAAACTCTTCCAAAGTAGGCACCAATTGATAATCCGGGAAAGTAAAACAGTGGTGCAAAGGGTCAAAGAACTGGAAGAGAACTTTCACCATATCCTCTTCAATGTTGGTATTGACCAAGCTGATGAGTCTACCATGCCTTTCACTGAAGGAAGAGTTCTCGGGAATCCTGGATGTAAGCTCCTTAAGCTGAGGAGGGATCCTCACAAGGTTGATCTGAATTGTCTTTCTACGGAGAGATTCCATGTCCTACAAAACAAGAACAAAGATGAAGATTCGAACCCTTGAAGTGGTTAGTAAATGCATATGATGCTGTATGATGCTATGATGTTATGATAAGGACACACCACAAGTATTCACAAAAGGCAAACATGATAAGGCACACAAGTCACACCAGACAGCCCTTAGAGTTCAGGCCAGCATGAAGTTTGGGGCACAACCCTCTTGAAGATGGTGGGCTCAAAACCTGTCCTATCAAAAGTAACCGGGTTCTAAGGATCTCAATATCATTGGGTTGTTTTCTGTGTTCATTGTTTCGATTTAGCCACTGAACTGGCGATCAAAATATTCCAAGAAAACAATCCTCAATGAGTGTAGTATCGAGTATCAACCAACTTCGGACTGCACCAAAGTCGGTCATCTCACTACCCCTAAAGAGGCCAGGATGGTCAAGTAAGGTTCCTAAGGTCAGTTGATGCTTCACGACACCACGCGAAGGCCCCGTACTCTCCTTGACTTGACTCAAGGGTTACCGGTACTCACCAAAGTGCCACATCAACGTAGCAAACTGCTTCAACCGTGTCGGTATACCCCGCACAGTTCCCTCACAGTTTGTTGCTACTTCTAAAAGGTATCCCCCAGATCCGAGTTAGGATCTATGAAACTCCCAAAACAGGCCCACAATATTAAAGCAATCAAAGCAAGCAATTGAAAACATAAGAGTGGTCTAATCCTAAGGTACACCTCACTTATTAAGTGTCCCCAACAGAGTCGCCAGTTCTGTGATCGGTGGAAATAGAACTGACTGTTTTTAAAGTTGGTTTCGCGAAATGTTGCGGTAAGCAAGAGTCACCACCGTCTTTTATGTTCTCCAACATGGAAAGGACAAAAGCATAGCAAAATTCCTTATTCGAGAATGTTTCTCGGTTCGGGAGGTAGATTTATAGAAAGGGAAGGTGTTAGCACCCTTTCTATCCATGGTTATCCATGGGCTCTTAGGTACTTGCTCTTATGTTTTCAAAAATTTGTCTGCTTTTCAAGTTTGTGTGGTTTTTGAAAAAAAAAGTTTCGTTTGAAAAATTTCTAAGTAACTCTTGTATCTGTCCTCAAGAGTGTGTGAAAAATTTGTTTGAAAACCTTTTGAAAGTGTAAGTGTGAAAAGTTGTTTTTGTTTGTTTGAAAGAGCAAGTACTTAAGAGAAGTCTACCTACCCTAAGGAATTAGGTTGTGTAAGAGTCCTTTAGATAGTGCCATCCCACCATTGAGAGGTAGGTAGCACCATCGTTGGAGTTGTTCGGGTCAATTCGATTATTAGGGACAATGTGGTCACCGAAGCAATGGTAGGACACCTTAGAAGTAACCCTAATGTCCTAGATCCTTTTTATCCGAGGCAACCGTTTCGAGGCGACTGGATCTTTAGACAGAAGGGCGACCTCTAAGACACCCTATACTTGATGACCACCTTCGAGGCAACCAATGAGGCGTACCCTAAGAGTGGCATGTGCATGTGTATTGTTTTCATGTTATGTTTATCTTGTACATGTTATTTGTGAGCTACGGATTGATTTTATTTGTCATACATTCTTTCATGCATTTTTTAACAGTTAGGAGTGCGGAAAATAAATTGCGGAAAGATAAATTCTAACTATAACAAGGCGCGGGTCTATACATCGCCAAAAACAAAAACCCGTTTTGGAAAATAAAGTGCGAGAATTTAAAAAAGGCGATAAAATCCTAATTAACTATTACATACTCTGTACAGATACATAAATATAATCAAAAGAAATTAAAGCGCGAAAAAAGATTGAATCGGGAACGTCCTAAGGGTTTTGACCCTTTTTAGAATTAAATTAAACATTAAACCTAATTAACTAATTAATTATTTAATTAAAGAAAAAAATGTTTTTTTTGTTTTGTATTTTTATGTTTTTAATGAAATAAAATAAAAAAAAAAGAAATTAAAAATTGGAAGTGAAAGACCTAATTCTAAATTAATTTTACTTATTAAAAAAATGTTAAAATTGTCCTAATTACACAACTAATTAATTAATAATAAAATTTATTTACAAAATAAGTTAATAAATAATAAAATGTTTTTTTTTTAGTTTTCTGAATTTTATGGGAAAAAATGTTAATTAATTGATTAATTAAATAATACTAATAATAATTACTAAAGAAAATAAAAAAAAGAAAAGGAAAATAGAAAAAAGAAATAGAAACCAATGGGGGTGTTGATGGAACAATGGAGGTGAAAATTGCAAGTCTGGCCCATTAAGTACAAAGTCCTTGTTGACTTCTGGAATCAGGTACGTGCTCATTGACTTGGAGCATGGTGTGGAGCAACCTTTGGCCTTTGGATTAGTATGTTGAGACACTTGGCGCCTGATTGCTTGAGATGTATGGTAGACTTTTGCTGGAATGCTGCATGGGAACATGTTAGAAAAAATTGAAACAAGCGTTTGGGGGACCTGGGAATCGAACCCAGGTCCCATTGATTGCCAGACACGTCCTCCTCCACTACACCAAACGCTTGTAATTGTTAGTATAGTGGATAATGAAAATATTATGTAAAAAAACAATACACGCTGGAATCAATAAAGCGCGCGCCATTATATTTGAACGAACCAATAGCTGACTTCCACGTCTTGTCTTCTTCACCTGGCCTGTAAAAAAATAAAGCAGATAGCGGGGGTTTTTAACCCCCACAAAATGGAACGACAGAAAATAACGAATAGAGCTATGCTCTATATAAATTGGGCGCGACATGTCCATTGAACTCGTCTTATCATTCTGAGTTCAACCATGGGCGTCATGAAGGCTAATTTTTCCTATACAGCAAAGCCCTATTTTGAAAGCTTTGAAACCCTAAAAATTGTCAATGGTAGATTCTGATTCAAGGCGTTTCAATGCAATTACTTTATGCCAAAAGATTCCTGTTTGTGATTGCAATAGGTTCCTGGAAGGTCCAGCAAGGTGTTTGGATCACTCTAAGGCTTTGAATTATGCTCGAAAGTTGATTTCAGTTTTCAACTTTTTCTTGATTTTTTGGATTTTGGTTTGGCCGTTTGAGAGATGTTCAGGTCGTGAATGAGGCTTGGTTTTCTTGCATATGTACATGTGAATGATATTAGGTCACATTATGAGCCAATGATCCATTGCAATTAAGTTTTTGAGATTCTTCATAACCACCATTAAAGGACTTTCCAAGTTTGTTCAAATTTTGAATTTTATGCATAATTGAGCTTGGCACGAATTTGGTAGGTGGAATATGACACATGAAAGCCCTTCAAACCACAAGATACCATTTAATTAATTTTTTTGATTTTATTTGAATTATTATGAATTAAATCCATAAAAATTAAATAAAAATGAAAAATAAATGTTTGGTCTTGAAATTAGTCATGGGACACGTGGGTGGCATGACAAGGCTGAATCAAGTGGAAGAAAGTGGGCCCTTTTGTCAAAAATTGAAGTTTCAAGGATAGTTGACTTTTGCCATTTCACAAAAATTTCCCAACTTCTCCAATGCATATCTTGCTCAATTTTGATCATATGAACATGTTCTTGGACATTTTGGAAAGGTCTTGAAGTCCTCTAACCAATGCCTTTGGTCCCATGTCATTTTGATTTACCAATCTCAAGTTATGGTCTTTGACTTAAAGTGCATTTTTGTTGACTTTTGAAAATGACCTATAATGTTAAAATTGATAACTTTTTGTGAGAGCATTTCTTGGACTTGGAATGTGAAGATGAGTTGTAGGAAATGTCATCCCTTTCAAAATGAGCATTGGATGGGATTTTTCTGATGAACCATGAAAAAGTTATGCCTTGGTCAAGTTACAGTTGACTTTTCAACTGTCCAAAAATGGAAACTTTTGCATCTTGATGATTTTTGAGCCATGCTTGTGGAATCATGATCAAGACTTGATCAAATGATGATTGTGGCTTCAAAATAAGATGTTGACCAAAAATTTTGACTTTTGTCTGCCAAATGACCATTTTACCCCTACAGTTGGTTGTGGAGCAATTAGGGCTTTTGACTGTGCAACTTGATGCTGTGAGTCTTGAAACTTGACATGTAGATGCTTGACAATGTATATAGGCATATGGGACTTGATTGTACCCTTGAAAACCTCAACTTCCTTGCAAGAACCAAAACCCTAATTTTGACTGGCTTAGGAGGATGGTTTGACTGTGCAACCCTTGAGTAGACTTGAGCAAATTGAGATGATGCTTGTCAAAACTTTGAAGAATATGGGAGGGCAAATTTTGGGGTACAACAGTAGGGTTTTAGTTACGAACAAAATCCATCACTACAACCTATAGTGACGGAAAACTGTTGTAGGTAAAAGTCCATCGTCTAAAACAATGGATCAATGAAGAAGGTGATGGCATGGTGTTCAGGGATTGGTTCATTCAAACAGAGGGGACCCATCAGGAAGCGCGCGTGTGGCAAGCTAGGCATAACACTTTATTTACTTTATGTTTATTTTTTGTTATTATATTAATGAATGGTTGGATAACGCAGATGGTTAAGGAAGGGAGGTGTAAAGCAAACGTCCTAGGTTCGATCCCAGGCGTGTGCTTTTGTGTTTTTTCTTGGTATTTCTTAGCAGATTCCATACGCCACACAACCAAGCGCCTATCATACACCACATCACCTTATCATTGGATCATCTCCATCCTAGATCTAACGCCTCAAGCATGCAGGCGCGTGGTGGACCTTCTTGGCCAGCATCTCACTGGATTAAACATTAGTTTTGGGCCAACTATGCTGGGCCTTGAAATTTCAAACAATGCACCTCCAAAATTGCTTTCACACCAGGTCCAATCTAATTTTTCTCTTTTTAATTTCTTATTTCTTTTTAATTATTTGTTTAATTACTTTTACAAAAAAAAAATCATTTTTTTATTAAATCATAAAAACCACAAAATATTAGAATTAGGTTTTTTTCCACTAAATTTAATTTTATTAATTAAGTAGATTAATTTAATTTAGGGTAAGTTGGTTTATTTTCATAATTAAAATTAATTAGACAAATTAGGTTTAATGCATAAATATTTTATTTTCTTAAATAAAAATACAAAAATATTTCCTTTAATTAATTAGATTCATTAGGATATTTAATTCCCGTGTTCTTCCTCGCGCGCGTTTTATTTATTTATTTTTCCAATTATTGTAACTGTCAAGGGTTGTAATAGTTTTTTTAATTAGGTTTTATTACTGTTTTTACTTATTATTTTCCCCCTATTTTGGCTATGTAACCCCCTCCCAAAGGCTTTGTAATAGCGTAGATTTACTTTTCCGCTTTTAATTTCCGCAACTATAAACTGTCTAGATGTATGGATAATAGGCTTGTATGCAAAAGACAAATGAAATTAAAATAGTAGAAAACCCTAATTGTGCAAAGATAATCAACTGAAATCAAACACTTGCACATGCTCACTCCTATGGTATATCCCCACTCCAGTTGCCTTCGGTAAACGGTCATGAAGTATAGGGAATTTTAGTGGTCGCCCTCTAGTCCCAAAAGATAAAAAATGACCCATTTGAATGTTGCCTCAGAAAGATCTTTAAGACTCTAGGGTAACTACTAAGGTTTCCTAACCATTGCTTTTGTGACCGTAATTGTCCCTTCGAATGTCCTTTAAACTCCAACGATGGGGCTACCTACTCCTTAATAGTAGGATAACGCTGTCTAAAGGAAACGAGAAAATGAACAGTCTTTTTCGAGTAGGTAGAAACTCTTAAGTACTTTCTCAAAACAACAAAAACTCTTTCACACAAACACTTTTAAAAACAGTTTTCAAAAACAACTTCGTCACACTCTTGATGACAGATACAAGGGTTACCACGAAGTTAAACAAAAACTTTTCAAAACATACACAAGAAATTTCAAAATAAGCAAGTACCTAAGAGCCCATGGAAAAACATGGATAGAAAGGGTGCCAACACATTCCCTTTCTATAATCTACCCCCCTTGTACTCAAAAACATCTCGAAAAAGGTTTTTTCTATTCTTGTCCCTTTTCCTTTGTTGGATGAAATCAAAGTCGGTGGCGACTCTTTCTTACCGCAATATTTGCAAACAAAAAACACAAACCAGTATTAACAGTCGGTTCTGCCACCGTATCACAGCGTGCAATGCTATAACTGTTAAAAGTGGGGTCACGTAGCTAGAATTATTGGTACAGAAAAGACAAGGGATCAACAGGCAAGGATGAAGGAGCGAACCTTGCACGCCAAGATTCAGATGATTCTGAAGGTGGCATGGTGGTTATGGCTGGAGTTGTAGATAAACATGTCAAATCCAAAATCTGGTTTCTCGACTCATGGTGCTCGAACCATATGATTGGTCGAAACGAGTGGTTTGCATATTTTGACGAGTCGAAGAAGAGCAAGGTAAAACTTGCTGATAATAGTTCATTGCAAGCAGAAGGTACTGGCAACATAGTCTTTCAAATAACCAAGAACAATTTGGTCTTAAAATATATTTTGTCGAAGAACAGGACGTTTAAGACCATGTTAAGTCCGACGGAAGTACAATGTCTAAAAATTATCGTCGACCACAAGGATAGTTAGTTATGGCATTTGAGGTTTAGACATTTGAATTTTCGATTACTCAATCAGTTAATTACTCAAGATATGGTATCTGGTATCCTAAGTCTTGAGATACCCGGAAAAATTTGTGAAGGTTGTTTAGTCGGAAAGAAATTCAGAAACTCTTTTGTTTCGAGTATGCCAATGAGATCATCATGAATACTCGAAGTGGTAAATTCAGATGTATGCGGTCCGTTCGAAGAACATACTATTGCATCCAAAAATTCTCCCTCTTCAGTCTAACCATAATCGGCTTATTTTTCTCTAACATACTCATGCATACATATCATTGTTTCCATGGTTATAGGATCAAGGCATTTATATGCGTCAAGCTATAGAAACAATTATTCCGTCATGCAGTACAACAAAGCAAAAACTCAGGTTTTTCGATATTCAAGCACACTCCGCATATTTTTTGAGCTACTCAACCAGTGAATTATCAAGTCATCATCATGCCAAGCTCTCAGGTGTTCTATCATGCTTTCCATTGCACAGAAAACTGAGCATCTCAGTTGATTTGGGACAGTTTCGACAAAAAATCAACATTTCACAGTTTATCTTCAAAAATTCATAACTTCTTATCGGAAAATCTTTTTTAGTGGGTCTTTTGGCATTGGATTCGTATTGATACCCTATCCATTTTATATGTTCGGCTTGGAAGCCAATTCTCTGAAGAAGATCTCTGAAATTGTGAAATATGGTGAAAATCGCATGTTGAAGCGAATTTCTTGTCAACTATTGTGCAAAATAAAAAATCCATAACTCTCTCGATTTTTATTAGTTTAGATGATTCTTGCGGCATAATTTCACAAATTCTGTTAGCTACAAATTTTCTTCAAAAATCAGGTTTGAATTATGCTCTAAAAGTTATGGTTTGTGGCTCGTTTCCCAAAGTATACACGAAAACAAGTTGAAAAAGTGGTGCAACCAAAAACATTGGTTTTTCTATCTCAATTTTCTCGCTATTGTAAAAATCGTAACTCTCTCAATTTTTATCGTATCAGGATGATTCTTTCGGCACAACGTCACAAATTTCGTCATCTCATATTTTTCTTCAGGGTTCGCGTCAGGATTATGCATCGAAAGTCATGAGCTTATGGTTTGTTCTTGAGTCGTACACCGAAATAAGCCGAAAATTCCACACTACTCAAAAAACAAGGGAATTTGTTCATTTTATATCATTGGCCAAACAAGGCATAAGATCTCATCTATATATTCTTTCAATTCAAAATCAAAAAGGACTTTTTGCCATTATTCACAAAAATCACTCAAATTTCTCTCAATTCTCTCAAGTACAAGTCAAGAACTCAATAAGTTATCTCCTCCCTCTCTCAACAACCACCGATCGGTCTCCCTCCGTAAGAAACCAACCGGCCAGCTCCCCGCGCTTAGCCCGACCAAGCCCTCCTGCATTGATCTCCTTTGCTCGGTCCGGCCACTCCCTCAGTTCATTTCCAACCTCGCACAACCAAGCACCGTTCCGGCCTCCACTTCCGATACTGAGCACCAATTGCTTCTCCATTTCAACATTTTCGTGTTGATTCGACAATTATTCTTGACTTTGCTTGTTTTAAGTGCTTAATTGATTAATTGATTTTGTGAATTAAAAGCTTATTTGTGAATTTTGCATGAGTTGATTCTAATTGAATTATGAGATTTGATTGATTCTTATAATTGATAATTATAGATAAATATGGAATCAGATGATTAATTGCTTGATTGTTTTAATTTCATTTGTCGACGTGTCAATTGTGGTTGATTATTATTTCTACGCGTCGAAGCTTGATTCCGATTCATAATTATTGAAATTTCATGAGTTAATTTTTTTGGCAAGTCGATTAATTGATTTTGATGCGTTGAATAATTTTTTTTATGCTTGGAATCGATGCCTTGATGAGAGTTAATTGTTGCAATGCCTTTTTAATTTATTATCAACTTTACTTGAATCGATAAATATTTTCGATGTGTCTGATTGTGAGTTTTAAACTTGATTTTGGTTGATATCGGTTCATGTACATGGTGCTGCCCGGATATTACAAATGCATTGTAAATTACCCTTTAATTGTGGTTTAATGCATACTTGAGCATAATTGTGCATTTGTTGTACATTGATGTTAAATTTTATCAGTTTCGACGCGATTCTTTGATTATTTTTGTGATTGGATGTAGTGCTTCCCAGAGTCGGCAAGTATGCATAAATGTGCGATTTAATTGTTGGTTAATGTACAAGTAAGCTTGTCTTGGTATTTTTTTGGCATTTTCATTGAGATTTGACGATTTTAGATCGACTTTTTGCTCAGTTCATGACATAAAAATGTTGCTGCCCGGTTTTTAAATTCCATGTTCCGATGCTTATTTGGACTTGATTTCTTTGCAATTCAATATCATTTTTGAGTTGTGACTTGATGCTCGAGCTATGCTTATGCTTCCTTGTTATTGCAAACTTGTTTGCTGAGTTTGTGCAAGCTTCCGAAGGAGTATTCGCGTGATGTGAGATTTGCGGATTATGTTGTGATTGTGTAGAATTGTTTTTTTGCAGTTGAGGAAGATATGAATCGTATGAAGTTGAGTCTTATGGGGTAGAGAGAATCGGTTTAGACTGAATCTTGCTCCATTTTCACTTTCAGACTTTATTACGGTTCAAATCGCAAACTCTTTCGCAAACAAAAAATACCAACCAATTAGATCTTTTTGTCTTTGGACTTTTTTTCCTTTTAAAACCTTTTCAATAAGGATATGTTGTTTCAAGTTCGAGCAACTTGGAAATTCTAACTGTGCAAGGGGCCTAGCATGAGTCTCTTTATGAGCTAGAATGCCAAGCACAAATTGCAATCCTAACCGCAAGGATGCGAACATGGCATTATCCATAAAAAATATGAAACCAACCAAAACTTTTGAGGTGAAATACGAGTGCGTTGATCCCCATTGCACGAGCGATGGCACGTAGGAACAAAGGTTCACAACTGAGGTAGGCACGACTAATAAAACCTTTTTCTTTGATGACAAGCCCAGAACTTCTGATCAAATTATCACCATGATGCAAGTTGATTCTGGATTAATTTCTAACACAAAAGTTATAGATTTCAATAGGATCTAAAACATTGCAAAACAGAACTTCTCTTGGAAATGCTGGAATTTCAAGTTATAAATGTTCAAAGATACGTCCATGAAACTAAAGCATTCGGCAAATTCTGGACACTTTCAAGACATAGTTTGGTCAGAACTTCTGGGCCAGTTTTCACAAAGGTTCAGTCAGAGTTTGGAAGGGTAATTCCAAGAAGGTTTACAAAGTGTGCTGCAAGCTTCCTGGAAAGTCTGAGAACTCCTTCAGAACATGATGGAGCAAGGTGATACAAAGATCAGAAGTTGGATGTTTATTCTTAATTATGCTGAAGCTGAACCTCTGACCCAGAATTACGCAATGATGCAAAATCTCACATTGCAGGATTTCTGGTTTGATAAATCTCATCATCATTTAATTCTCACAACCACTTTTGAGTCTTTATCCAAAAGATTCCCCCACGTGTGGCATAGAAGTACCTTTATTGTCTTGGAAAAGCAAACTTTTGTACAAAAATATGTTGGGCCCATACGTTGCTTTTGCTTTTGAGGTTACCTTTCCTTAATTCCTACTTATAAATCCAGCTTAGGCACTGCTGACCACCATACCTATTTGAACTTACTTCAAGAGCAATTCAGTGCCTAGCTTATGATGGTGGTGCCCCTTGATCTCTCAAAAACCACTAAACCTTTGTCTATAAATTAGACCTCATTGGCAACTGTAAAAGGGTCAAAAAAAATTGAGAAAGAAAAGCCTTGAACCCCTGCTAAAATTCCAAGAGTCCAAAGTTGAAAACATAAAATACAAAACCTGTTAACTTTTGATTGCTTGCATTCAAAATCCATTTGTTCTCAAGTGTTTCTTGACCAAAACCGTCCATACAGTTTCTGATTCACATATTAGAAGCTATCCTAACTTTTGTGTTCAGACTGTAACACACTCCATCAATATCTACCTCAAGAAGTCATAACTTTACCCCTTGGCTGTTCCAGAATTTCTCTAATCATTCATTGCCCAAGTTGAAAGCTTCCAGCCTGCTGAGTACGTGAAGAAGTTGTTCAGAACATCACCAGAGTTCAGAACCAGACTCCAATTCAGAGTGTTTTTCAGCTGCAAGGTAAGCTTCTGCTTACTATCATCATATTACTTAGGCATTATCAAATTTACATGTTCAAAAATATAATGTAGACATCATGTTTCTGATGTTGTGCGTATTCTAAGGTTTCACGTATTTGTATGCCTAAGTAGGGAGTAAATTAGTTCATAACTTCTTAAGGGAATTAGGATTAGCAAATTCATGCTTACTTCTGATTCATAGTTCTGATATCTCTTGTTTCTGAAACACTATGAAACCTGCCATAACTGTTATATGCGCATCTTCTGTTCTGTTGAGAAATGACTAAGTTGCAGATGTTCTGACTAGCATAGAGAGGGATACTAAGTTCTGCCAGTGGTATCAGAACTTCTGAAATCTTCTTTGTTCCCAGCGGACCCAGAACTTCTGACTTTACCTATTTCTACTAATATGATCTCTGTTTTGTAGCACGCCAGAGTCAGAACTTCTGATCTCTTTTAGTCAGGAATGCGCTGATTCTATTTTCTTTTTCCTTGCTATTTTTGCTATCACTTCTTATTTCACTAATCAAAAAACAACAAAAACATTTTACATGCTTTATTTTATTTCTTAAAACAAAAAGATCAAAAATATTTTCTTAAACAAAACTTATCTCTTTTCTGAAACAAAACAAGTTCATTTCACATTTTCTTGTACATTCTTATCCATTCAATATGGTTGTAATAGTAACTTAGGATTTAATTTTATTTGCAAACCCCATTCATAAATTTGTACACCCCCTCCCCAAAAATGTTGTAATAGCGTAGTAACATTAAATCTCGCAATTTATCGCTTTTATATAACATGCTAGTAATTAGGATTTGTATGGAAAGACTAAAACTAATACTTAGAAAACCCTAATTCAAGACAAAAACAAGCATGAAAATAATACACTTGCACACAAGCACCCCTAGGGTTATTCCACTTGGTTGCCTTATACAAAATGGCCATGTTACGTATGTAAGGTATCTTAGCAAAAACAAGCAAATACAAGATCATAGTCCCTCGATGAAGCTATCTAAGTTTCCTTACAAATGATCTTAGTCCCTCCAAAAGAATGCTAAGATGCCTTGTAACATTGCTAATCATGGTTATACGATGATCCACACCCGTCCTGTTTACATCCAAAGATAGGGTTTCTTACCAAATCAATGGTAAGACAACAATGTCAAAGGAAAAGGAAATGAACAAGAAAGACATTTGATTAGGTAGAATGTTCCTAATTGCTTGCTTAATTTCAAACAAATCATCCTTGCTATTTTCCAAACAAACACTTACACTTTCAAAACATCTTACAAAACTTGAAAACATTTTCAAAAGATTAAACATCTTTGTATACATTCTTACGAACGAGAATCATTACAAAGATTGCCTAAACAATGGCCTATTTACAAAATACTTTCAAAAACCACACCAAGCACAATTTTCAAACAAAAATCAAGTGATCTAGCAAGTAACTAAGAGCCCATGGAAAACCATGGATGAAAAGGGTGCTAATATCTTCCTTTTTCATAATCTACCCCCCAAACTCAAGAAATAATCTCAAAGGTCTTTCCTGTGCTTTTTCACCTTTCCTTTTGGATAAAAGAAAAGTCGGTGGCGACTCTTGCTAAACCGCAACATTTGCAATCAAACGCAAAACATTCAAGTCAGTTCTCCCACCGAACCACAAAACTGGCGACTCTACTGGGGAAAATTCTAAAAGTGGGGTTACCTTAGGGTTAGATCACATTTACTTGCTTACATTGTTTGGCTTGTATGCTTTACACTATGGTTCTTTGTTTGGGTTTGAATCCTCTACCCGGATTTGGGATACGTTATAGGTAAGTAGCAATACATTGTGGAAATTGTGCAGGGTATACCGACATGGTCTAAGCAATAGCTATGTTAGTGCGACATATTTGTGGGTACCGGTAGCCTTTGAGTTAATCAAATAGAATACAGGGCCGCTGAGTGATGTCATAAAGTACTAATGAACTTTTAGAACCTTTACTTGACCAACTTGGCCTTTAGGATGTAGTGAGATGACCGGCTTTAGTGCAGTCCGAAGTTGGTAGATACTCGATACTACACTCATTAAGGTTTGGTTTTTGGGATATTTCGATCGCCATTAAAGAGGCTTGTGCTGAAACAATGACCAAGGAAACAAACCAGTGATATTGAGCATCTTAGAACCCGATTACTATTACTAGGACAGGTTTAAGCCAACTAAACTTCAAGAGGGTACTTACCTATAAAACTCCATGCAAGCCTAAACCTAAGGATTTGTTTGCTTTGTATATGCATACTTGTACATAACATCATGAACATCATGAACATCATATACATCCACTAACCATTTCAAGGATTTTGGGATTCATCTTTGTTCTTGTTTTGTAGGATATGGATTCACTTCACAGGAAAACTATTCAAGTAAATCTTGTAAGGATCCCTCCACAACTCAAGGAGCTAGCTTCAAGGATTCTTGAAAACTCTCCATTTACCGAGAGACATGGTCGCCTACTAAACTTGGTCACCTCTAGCACAGATGAGGACATGATGAAGGTGCTTTTTCAGTTCTTTGATCCTTTACACCATTGCTTCACATTTCCCGACTATCAACTTGTGCCTACTTTGGAAGAATTCTCCCAACTCTTGAGGATTCCCATTCTCAATAAACTACCTTTCAACGGTACAGAAAGAGACCCAAATCCAGAAGAGATTTCTCAAGCTCTACACTTGCACTCATCTGATATCACAACTCATTGGGAAACAAGGAGTGGTGTCAAAGGTTTCATAGCAAAGTTCTTGTTTGAGAAAGCCCAAAGTTGTTGGAACTCCTTTGACTTGCAAGCCTTTGAGGAAATTGTGGCTCTCCTCATCTATGGGATGGTTTTCTTTCCAAATCCTGACCAACTCATAGATGTCAACACCGTCAAAATCTTCATGTCACGCAACCCGGTGCCTACTTTGCTAGGAGACATCTTACACTCTTTTCACACTCGTACAATGAGGAAAAGAGGTGTCCTTATGTGTTGCACTCATCTCTTGGCAAGATGGTTTATTTCTCATCTTCCCCAATCTGTATTAAAGAATGATCAAGGTTCAAGGTGGTCACAAAGGTTGATGACGCTCAAACATTCAGACATTCATTGGTGCTCCCGATCCATAGAGAATGTTACTATTATCGACCGTTGTGGAGAATTTCCTAATGTCCCTTTACTTGGCATTAGGGGAGGAATCACCTACAACCTCTGCTTAGTTTTAAGACAGTTTGGTTACGACCAAAGGGATTGCCCACACGAGATGCTAATTCAAGGTTTGGTATTTGACTACGACAACGACAATCAAGGTCTTTGCCAGAGATTCATCCGAGCTTGGAGGATGTTAAACAAGGTAGATAGTAAGACGTTGGGACACAAGAATTCCATCCCTCTTGAGCCTTAGCTCAAATGGGTACGAACTCGTGCTCAGAGTCTTATGATGCCTTACCCATCCACCCTCCCGGTAATCATTGAGCCTGTCATGGAAGGAGATGTTCCATACACTATCCTACATTTTGACATACCCATATCTCTTGAAGACCTACAAAGATATTGGATACAACTCAAGGGAGAGCGAGATACTTTCGAAACCCAATTCTACGCAAGCGAGAAAAGGTTTTGGAACTCACTAGGCTACTTCATGAGGAGCAGACTCTCAATGCCTACATCACGCCAAAGAGGATGCGCACTACCTTTTTATCTTAGTGCCTTTGTATTTCCTTATAAGCCCAAGAGGCATTAATGTACTCAAGCTTTAACTTATTAATATAACGTGTGTTTCCTTTTTGTCTAAAACAAATTTGAATCTTTGAAATCCTTGAAATCATTACATATGCATGTACCATTCATCATAACATAGGCAGGTCTTTTGCAACAAGTCTCCTCATCTCTCTACTCTTTATTTTAGTAAGATGGATCTCGAGCAAACAGTGAAGGACCTCCCAGCTCAGAATACATAGTTTCAACAGTTGCTCTTGACCCTAGCCAAAGGACAAGAAGAGTTGAAAACTTTGCTGGCCGAGGAGAAGAAAAAGAAGACAAAGAAGGTAATCAGAGTCCTAAACATGGGAAGAAGATTTCATGAGCAGACAAGAAGGACCTTAAACTTTGCAACGACATCCGGTGAAAGAGACAATCAAGATGGGAAACGCAAGGAAACAGTTGTCCCATCAGAATCAGAAAAGGAAGAGGAAGAAGAAAACTATTCTGAAGAATAATACCCTCCAACTGATGACAAGTATAGACATCTCGAAGAGCGATTGAGTGCGATGGAAATCCAAAAAGTGCTTGGCTTGGACTTTGAGGAATTGGGTTTAGTGTCGGGGATTGTTATTTCTCCGAAATTTAAAGCACCTATGTTCGCCAAATATGATGGAGTTTCATGCCCTAAAATGCATCTCCGATCATATGTGAGAAACTCCAACCCCATACCGCTGACAAAGACTTATGGGTACACTTCTTCCAAGACAGTCTGTCTGGAACTCAACTTGACTGGTTTTGCCAACTAGAAAGAGCCAACGTCCATAACTGGGAAGATCTTGCTACAGCCTTCTACAAACAATACCAATACAATGCTGATCTTGCGCATACCCGTACTCAACTCCAGAGTATGACCATGGTTTCCAATGAAGGTTTCAAGGACTATGCGCAAAAATGGAGAGATTTAGCCGGAAGAGTTCAACCCTTTCTATCTGAGAGAGAGTTGGTAGACATGTTCTTAGGCACCTTGTCTGGTCCCTTCTTCAATCATTTAATTGGAAGTTCATCTGCAGGTTTTACTGAACTGATATTAACCAGATAAAGGGTAGAGGCCGAGATAAAGAGTGGAAAGATTCAGAAAGATACATCCTCCTCTTTTGCTATAAGGAAGCCATTTATCAGAAAGAAGGAAGTGGTTGTTGTATATCCACAAAAAACCAAGATAGGACCGAGCGCCGTCCAATGGTGAGGGCTGTTATGATTCCTAAACCTACGCACAATCAACAAAGCAACAACCAACCGAGGATGGAAAGACCGATTAGGCAATTCACCAGAATTAACATGACCTTATCTCAGGTATTACCACATCTACTAAAATCCAATTTGGTGACCTTGAAAGAAGCTCCGAAAAAACCCAACACAACATCTCCTCACTATCATCCCAATGCCCGTTGTGCATATCACTCTGAAAGTCTTGGCCGCGACACTAATAACTCTTGGGCTCTAAAGAACAAAATACAAGACCTCATTGAAGAAAAAGAGATTGAATTCGATGCGCCCGAAAAGCCAAATGTCATTTCTGCCCCTATGCCCAAACATGGCCGTAATACCAATGCCATTGAAGAAGAAATGTTTGTTACTTCAGTTGATGAACTTATGACCCCACTTTTGACTATTAAAGTGAACTTGTTGAATGTCGGTGTGTTCCCGGGATGTGAAGAAGTTTGCCATTTCTATTTGTCCTCACAAACCAGCTGTCCTTTGTTGAAAGCAGATGTTCAGTGCCTAATAGATAACAAAGAAATTTTATTCGAGAAGACTTATGTTTCACCTGTTCTTTTTGAAGATGTTTCTATCATTACCATTTCCACCAATTCTTCCAGGGTCTCCACCAAAAGACCAGTTAGAATTACATCAGTTACGAAAGCAACTACTTTAATAATTACAATGCATGGACTAGTCCCATATTCGTCAGACAAGACCGTACCATGGAATTATGGAGGGGATGTCTACTACCATGGTATCAAGCAGGACTGGCCAACCGTGAAAGATTCAAGCTGCAAGAAAGTTAACTCTGATATCAATAATATTGCAGGAACTAACAAGATTACCCGAAGAGGAAGGATATTTTCTCTAGAAATTGCTCCCCCAAAAGCAGTTTCTGGACCCGTAATCATTCCTGTTGTTGCTCCCCCAAAAGCTGTTCCCGGTCCTACAATCATCTCAGCCAATACTCCAACTGACAAAGTTGTTACAACCCTTGTTATCATTCCTACCAACACTCCTGCTGCCAAATTAGCCGAGACTCGAGGAAAAGGTGTTCTGGTTGAGTCTGTCAAGACGAAGACACAATCATTGGCTATCCCTGAGACCTCCCAGAAAGAGATGGAGTAAATTGTGAAGATTATAAAAAGAAGCGACTACGATGTAGTTGAACAACTGGGGCAAACCACCTCTAAAATTTCCATGCTGGCATTACTACTATGTTCCGAGGCGCATGCAAAAGCCTTGGTAAAATTCCTGAAAACTGCCCATGTACCCCAAGAGACATCTATCGACCAGTTTCAAGACTGCGTAGCCAGCCTAACTGCAGATAATGGTCTAGGTTTTTCAGATGCCGATTTAACGCCAAGGGGAAGGAAGCATAATGAGGCATTGCATGTCTCGGTTGAATATAGAGGCACAACCCTGGCTCATCTCTGAATGTATTGCCTAAAAAATATCTTGATAGGCTTGACTGTTAGGGATTGACATTGAAGCCAAGTAACATAGTCGTAAGGGCTTTTGATGACTCGAAGAGGATGGTACATGGGGAGGTAGACATTCCCATAAAAGTTGGAACATAAAATTTTGATTCAACTTTTTAAGTAATGGATATCCGTCCCTCATATTCCTGCTTGCTAGGCCGACCATGGATTCACAATGCTGGCCCTGTCACTTCTACGTTGCACCAAATGCTGAAATATCCAATTCAAGGGAAGATTATCACCGTTAATGGAGAAGAAGAGTATATGATCATCCATCTCAATTCCTTCAGATATGTGGAATTAGATGGTGAATTTATTGAAATTCCATTCCAACACTTTGAAGAGGTCCCGCAAGATATAGCAGTAACCAAGGTTGTTCCCAAAATCACAAGGCCTCCACTCCGAATGTCATCTTTGAAGGATGCCAAAGCAGTGGTAGAAGAAGGTGGGTGCACTATCTGGGGGCAACTCCCAGATATCCCATACAAGTCTGACAAGTTTGGCCTGGGTTTCACTTCAGGTGCTCAGAAGGCTGTACGCCGCGCTCGTGCCAGAGGACCACCCCTGAAGATCAGCAATCGCGAGGTCAATGCCGTAGAAGATGATGAAGATAGTTGTGACTTAGAAGGCTGGATATTCCCAACTGTTAGTGGAGGGCTCAACAACTGGGAGGCTAGATATTTTATCCCGATCACTTTTATCCCACAGTAATTTGTCTTTACATTTTGTTGGATCTGTAATATTAAAACAATTCGCACTCTTAAAACCTTGTGTCTTACCCAAGGCACAACGGTCCATTTGTAAGGGTTATTATCTCATTTTCATATGACATCAATGAATCATGTACGTTTTCACATACAAACTTTTGTGCTCATTGTTTTTCTTTTTACATTTTTTATTTTCTTTAAGGATAGCTATACCCTTACACACACTCACACTCACAATGCAGGTATACATCTATTCGGGATCCCATGGGTAACAATACTGCTATGGCCTTTTGTGACTCTGAGAATCTAATCTACCAAGACGAAGACGAAGGTGAGGAAGATTGTGAAGTACCATGGGAACTTGCCAGACTACTACAACAAGAAGAGAGAACCATTCAGCCTCACGAAGAACCCATGGATACAATCAACCTAGGTACCAAAGAAGACAAAAAAAAGGTCAAGGTGGGTGCTAATCTGGAACCCAGTATCAAGGAGCGTCTGATTCGTTTGTTACACGATTATGTTGAAGTCTTTGCCTGGTCATATGAAGACATGCCAGGACTTGATGCAAATATTGTGGTACATCGTCTTCCTACAAGAGAGTATTTTCCGCCAGTAAAGCAAAAGGTTTGTCGTATGAGGCCTGATATGTACAAAAAGATTAAAGCATAAGTCATGAAACAATTCAACACTGGATTCTTGGTTGTCACCTCTTATCCCCAATGGGTTACCAATGTTGTTCTCGTGCCCAAAAAGGACGGCAATGTGGGAATGTGTGTGGATTATAGAGATTTGAATAGGGCAAGCCCTAAGGATGATTTTCCACTCCCCCACATTGATATTCTAGTTGACAATACGGCAAAACACAAAGTGTTTTCCTTCATTGACGGTTTCTAAGGCTACAACCAAATCAAAATGGCGCCTGAGGACATGGAGAAAACAACATTTGTCACACAGTGGGGGACATTCTGCTACAAGGTGATGCCATTCGGACTGAAGAATGTTGGGGCAACCTATCAGCGTGCCATGGTAGCTCTATTCCATGACATGTTACATCACGAAATAGAGGTCTACGTGGGCGATATGATAGCCAGATCTCAAACAGAAGAAGAGCATCTTGATCACATACAAAAACTGTTTGAGAGACTGAAAAAGTACAAGCTGAGGTTGAATCCAAACAAATGCACATTTGGAGTACGGTCTAGTAAACTCCTAGGCTTTATCGTCAGCAACAAAGGTATCGAGGTCGATCCTGCTAAAGTTAAAGCGATACAAGAGATGCCTGCTCCTTGTACTGAGAAGGAAGTCATAGGATTCTTGGGGCGTTTGAACTACATTGCCAGATTCATCTCTCACCTGACATCTACTTGTGAATCAATCTTCAAATTGTTGAAGAAAGATCAAGTTGTCAAATGGAATGACGAGTGCCAAGTTGCTTTTGACAAAATCAAAGAATACTTACAAGAGTCTCCTGTGTTGATGCCACTGGTCGAGGGAAAACCATTGATCATGTATCTGACTGTTTTAGAAAACTCAATGGGGTGTGTATTGGGGCAGCACGACGAGTCTGGCCGAAAAGAGCATGCTATTTATTACCTGAGCAAAAAGTTTACCGACTGTGAAACCAGATATTCGCTACTTGAGAAAACTTGTTGCGCTCTGGCATGGGCTGCTCACCGGCTGAGACAGTATATGCTGACTCATACTACTTTGTTGATATCTAAAATGGATCCGATAAAATACATCTTCGAGAAGCCTGCTCTCTCTGGGAGAATAACGAGATGGCAGATTATCCTAACGGAATATGACATATAATATACTACCCAGAAAGCTATAAAGGCAGTGTACTAGCTGACCACCTTGCTCACCAAGCTGTGGAAGACTACTAGCCCAGGAAGTTTGAATTCCAAAATGAAGACATCATGACGGTAAATAACTGTGAAGAATTCAGGCCATATGACGGACCTGAACAAGGATCCCAATGGACCCTGTTCTTTGATGGGGCATCCAACGCGCTTGGCAATGGTATCAGTGATGTACTCATATCTCTGAAAGGGTGTCATACTCCCTTTACCGCAAGACTCTGCTTCAATTGTACAAATAACATGGCGGAATACAAAGCGTGCATTTTTGGTCTCAAAGCTGCCATAGACTTGGGGATCAAATCCTTAAATGTATTCGGAGACTCAGCTTTGGTTACCATCCAGATCAAAGGGGAATGGGACACCAAAAACCCAAACCTTATTCCTTACAAAGAACATGTTTTGACGTTGCTACCACATTTTGAGAAGATTAACTTCGAGCATTTCCCGCGAGAAGAAAATCAGCTAGCATACGCTCTAGCCACAATGTCATCTATGTTTAAACTTAATTGGGATAATGAGGCTCCCTAGATCACCATCGAACAAATGGAGGAACCAGCGCACTTTCACGAGATTAATACTGAAGAAGTAGTGGACCAGCCTTGGTTTCACGAAGTCAAGAAGTATCTTGAGGCTCAAAAATATCCAGAAGGAGCTTCAATAAATGATAAAAAGTTCTTAAGGAGATTCTCTACTAAAGTTTTCCTTAGTAACGACATTCTTTACAAATGCAACCACGACTCTGTGTTACTTCGACGCGTAGACAAGGTTGAAGCAGAAAGGATCATGACTGAGTTACATGAAGGCACTTTTGGCACCCATTCCAATGGGCATACGATGGAAAAGAAAATCCTACAGGCAGGCTATTACTGGTCTACCATGGAAGCAGATTGCTATCAACACTCTCGAACTTGCCATAAGTGTCAGATTTATGCTGACAAGGTGCACGTACCTCTGGTTCCTCTGAATATCTTGACAGCTCCTTGGCCCTTTGTTATGTGGGGAATAGATATGATTTGGGAATCAATCCGACAGCCTCAAATGGACACCGCTTCATCCTAGTGGCCATAGACTATTTTACAAAGTGGGTTGACGCAGCCTCCTTCGCTTCCATTACCAAGAATGTTGTATCCCGGTTCATTAAACAAAATTTCATCTACCGGTATGGTAACCCGGAGAGGATCATCACCGACAATGGTACGAACCTGAACAATACTATGATCACCGCCTTGTGCGAGCAATTGAAGATCCAACATCATAATTCTTCCCCTTACCGGCCAAAGATGAATGGTGTTGTCGAAGCTACAAATAAGAACATTAAAAAGATCATACAAAAAATGACAGTCACATACAATGACTTGCATGAGATGTTACCATTCTCTCTCCACGAGTATCGTACTACAACTCGCACATCAACCAGGGAAACACCCTATTCTCTGGTATATGGCATGGAGGTTGTCTTGCCTATCGAGGTCCAGATCCCCTCTCTGAGGATTACGAAGGACGCAGGGCTGAACGAAGACGATTAGATCTAAACCCGACTTGATCAACTGAACTTGATTGATGAAAAGAGACTTACTGTTGTTTTCCATGGTCAAATGTATCAAAAACGGATGATCAAGGCTTTCAACAAGAAGGTCAGACGCCAAGTGTATCAAGTTGCGTATCTAGTGATCAAACGCATCATACTGCCACAAGGTGATCCCAGGGGAAAATGGTCTCCTACATACGAAGGACCATTTGTAATCAAAAACATTTTCTCTGGAGGAGCAATGATCTTGACCACCATGGATGGTGACGACCTGTCGCACCCTGTGAACGCGTACATAGTCAAAAGATACTACGCATAAGAGACCCGTTAGGTTGAGACACCTAGGCAAAACAAGGGCATCCCGGAGAACCAAAAAGGTTCGGACAAAAATTAGGGATAAAACAAAAAAAATATTGTACACCCGTCGAGTTGAAAACCTGAAAGGGCGACTTGGGCAAAAAAGGGTATCCCGGTGGACTGAAAACCCGAATGGACGGTCCAGGAAAAAGTTAGGGAATTAAAGCGTATGACTATGTCCCGTTGGATTATTTTACGGACAACCTACAAACTCAGAGGTTCTGATCAATTCAATCAACTTTGGACAAGGCAACAAACAGACAAAATGCTCAGAGATACAAAGGCTATAGCAGAATGGGAATCCCATGGGATTATTACACATAACTATCTTTTCTTTGTATTAAAATTTTCATTTTTACGACGACATTCTCTTACTAGAATATTTGTCTCACTGTACAAAAATAATTACTCAAAGTCAATACAAAGATATCCCTTTGAAAGTACAAAACTATCTGTTTTTCTTTACTCTTGTGTTTTGTTTACAAAAAACGTCCAATGATTCATTTTTGAACATATGCATTTGAAAATAATTATTGTTTATAAATAAACAAAATAGAAAGACAATCACTGATGGCTTTAAGAAGTAGGGAAATCTCTCTATGATATTTCCATAATCCCCCGCAGTATGCAGTTCAATCCCCAGTGGAATGGAGCTTCCAGTTATCAATCCCCAGTAGAAGTCGTCAAATTTCTCTGAGTTCCCCAGACAGGATTTTACAAGTAGCATACGACATTTCCTTGACAACAGAGTTTATTTCTCTAAGTGGAAATTCATCAACATTTCAACTTCACAACATGAAGACTTACACTCCATATCCTCAGCAGCAGTCAGAGATTTATTTTCTCCAATCCAACAATAGTGCAACAAACTAGTTCACATACGCATACATTGCATCCGCATATCATAAACATTGATAAAACGAATGCATTATATCATACATTTCATACAACATGACTTTTCATTTTAACTAACATTTTACCCTTTTCAGGATAAGATTAACAGCTATCATTAACAATGTTCAAAAGTTTTCAGATACAGTACAGATATGCCCCAGACACAGAGGCCATTCTAACACTCATTCAAGACTAGCTTTCAGATACAGTTCAAATACGCACCAAATACGAATGCCATCCTGATACTCGTTCAAAGACAGCTTTTAGATACAGTACAAATATGACCCAGACACGGAGGCCATTGTGACACTCATTCAAAGACAGCTTTCAGATACAGTTCAGATACGCTCCAGATACGGATGCCACCCTGATACTCATTCAGATTCGATTTTCAGATACAATTCAAATATGCTCCAGATACAGATGCCATCCTGATACTCATTCAGATTTGACTTTTGATACAGTTCAGATACGCTCCAGACACAGATGTCATTCTGATACTCATTCAGATTTCAACTTTTGATACAGTTCAGATACGATCCAGATAGGGATGCCATCCTGATACTCATTCAGATTCGACTTTTGATACAGTTCAGATATGCTCCAGACACAGATGCCATTCTGATACTCATTCAGATTTCAACTTTTGATACAATTCAGATACGATCCAGATACGAATGCCATCCTGATACTCATTCAGATTCGATTTTCAGATACAGTTCAAATACACTCCAAATATAGATGCCATCCTAATACTCATTCAGATTCGACTTTTGATACAGTTCAGATACACTCCAGACACAGATGCCATTCCGATACTCATTCAGATTTCAACTTTTGATACAATTTAGATACGACCCAGACACGGATGCCATTCTGATACTCATTCAAATTCGATTTTCAGATACAGTTCAGATATGCTCCAAACACGGATGTTATTCTGATACTCATTCAGATTTTAACTTTTAATACAGTTCAGATACGATCCAGACACGAATGTCATTCTGATACTCATTCAGATTCAACTTTCAGATACAGTTCAGATATGCACCAGATACGGATGCCATCCTGATACTCATTCAAAGACAACTTTCAGATACAATTCAGATATGCTCCAGACACGGATGCCATTCTGATACTCATTCAGATTCAACTTTCAAATACAATTCAGATACGATTCAGACACATATGTCATTCTGATACTCATTCAGATTCAACTTTAAGATACAGTTCAGATACGGTCCAGATTCAGATGTCATTCTGTCACTCATTCAAATACAATCAAGATACGATCAAAATTCAGATGTCATTCTGTCACTCAAATACAGTCTAGATACACTCACCTCTGGATGGCATCTATAAGCCCATCTCCAACAACTGTACATCATTTCTACAAATGGCATCTTTAAGCCCATTCCCTATACAATCAACCACAACATTATCAAGTGCAAATTTCTGGGCACTCTAGTGTTCAATCATCTTCCACCTTCAAGTCATGAATGGCAGGTTCACCAAATCTAACTCTTCAGGTGTAAGAAGATTGAACAGGGGCAACTGTTGTACCCAAAAATTTGCCCTCTCATTTCTCAAAGAATCACTCTGGATCCTCAAGTTTTCTTCCATCCAATTCGAAGCCTTGAATTACAAATTTTCCAAGAAAGTCATTCACAAGGGCAAAATGGTCATTTGCACACTGAAAAGTCAAACTTTGACTTTTGGATCAAAATCAAGTTTCCATAATCATATTTCATCAAAACATGTTGGAATGTGAGATTTGTTTCATCAAGATATTCAAAAGTCAAAATTATTTTGGAAAAGTCAAAATTCTAAATACTTAGAATTTTTCTAAGTGTTTAAGAAATATGACAAGCCCAGAACTTCTGATCAGATTATCACCATGATGCAAGTTGATTCTGGATTAATTTCTAACACAAAAGTTATAGATTTCAATAGGATCTAAAACATTGCAGAACAGAACTTTTCTTGGAAATGCTGGAATTTCAAGTTATACATGTTCAAAGACACGTCCATGAAACTAAAGCATTCGACAAATTCTGGACACTTTCAAGACAGAGTTTGGTCAGAACTTCTGGGCCAGTTTTCACAAAGGTTCAGTCATAGTTTGCAAGGGTAATCCAAATAAGGTTTACAAAGCGTGTTACAAGCTTCCTGGAAAGTCTGAGAACTCCTTCAGAACATGTTGGAGCAAGGAAATACAAAGATCAGAAGTTGGATGTTTATTCTAAATTACGCTGAAGCTGAACCTCTGACCCAGAATTAAGCAATGATGCAAAATCTCACATTGCAGGATTTCTGGTTTGATAAATCTCATCATCATTTAATGCTCACAACCACTTTTGAGTCTTTATCCAAAAGGTTTCCCCACGTGTGTCATATGAGTACCTTTACTATCTTGGAAAAGCAAACTTTTATACAAAAATGTGTCGGGCCCATACGTTGCTTTTGCTTTTGAGGTTACCTTTCCTTAATTCCTGCTTACAAATCCAGATTAGACGCTGCTGACCACCATACCTATTTGAACTTACTTCAAGAGAAAGTCAGTGCCTAGCTTATGATGGTGGTGCCCCTTGATCTCTCAAAAACCACTAAACCTTTGTCTATAAATTAGAACTCATTGGCAACTGTAAAAGGGTCGGAAAAAATTGAGAAAGAAAAGCCTTGAACCCCTGCTAAAATTCCAAGAGTCCAAAGTTGCAAACACAAAATACAAAACCTGTTAACTTTTAATTTCCTGCATTCAAACTCCATTTGTTCTCAAGTGTTTCTTGACCAAAACCGTCTATACAGTTTCTGATTCACATATTAGAAGCTATCCTAACTTCTGTGTTCAGACTGTAACATACTCTCCATCAGCATCCACCTCAAGAAGTCAGAACTTTACCCCTTGGTTGATCCAGAATTTATGTAATCATTCATTGCCCAAGTTGAAAGCTTCCAGCCTGCTGAGTACGTGAAGAAGCTGTTCAGAACATCACCAGAGTTCAGAACTAGACTCCAGTTCACAGAGTGTTTTCCATCTGCAAGGTAAGCTTCTTCTGACTCTCATCATATTACTTGGGCATTATCATATTTTCATGTTCAAAAATATAATAAAGACATCATGTTTCAGATGTTGTGCGTATTCTGAGGTTTCACGTATTTGTATGCCTAAGTAGGGAGTAAATTAGTTCATAACTTCTTAAGGGAATTAGGATTAGCAAATTCATGATTACTTATGATTCATAGTTCTGACATCTCTTGTTTCTGAAACATTATGAAACCTGCCATAACTGTTATATGTGCATCTTCTGTTCTATTGAGAAATGACTAAGTTGCAGATGTTCTAACTAGCATAGAGAGGGAGACTAAGTTCTGCCAGTGGTATCAGAACTTTTGAAATCTTCTTTGTTCCCGGCGGACCTAGAACTTATGACTTTGCCTATTTCTACTAATATGATCTCTGTTTTGCAGCACGCCAGAGTCAGAACTTCTGATCTCTTTTAGTCAGCAATGTGTTGATTCTATTTTCTTTTTCCTTGCTATTTTTGCTATCACTTCTTATTTCACTAATCAAAAAACACCAAAAACATTTTACATTTTACATGCTTTATTTTATTTCTTAAAACAAAAAGATCAAAAATATTTTCTTAAACAAAACTTATCTCTTTTCTGAAATAAAACAAGTTCATTTCACATTTTCTTGTACATTCTTATGCATTCAATATGGTTGTAATAGTAACTTAGGATTTAATTTTATTTTCAAATCCCCATTCATGAATTTGTACACCCCCCCCCCCCCCCCACAAATGTTGTAATAGCGTAGTAACTTTAAATCTCACAATTTATCGCTTTTATATAACATGCTAGTAATTAGGATTTGTATGGAAAGACTAAAACTAATACTTAGAAAACCCTAATTCAAGACAAAAACAATCATGAAAACAATACACTTGCACACAAGCACCCCTAGGGTTATTCCACTTGGTTGCCTTATACAAAATGGCCATGTTACGCATGTAAGGTATCTTAGCAAAAACAAGCAAATACAAGATCATAGTCCCTCGATGACGCTATCTATGTTTCCTTAAAAATGATCTTAGTCCCTCCAAAATAATGCTAAGATACCTTGCAACATTGCTAATCATGGTTATACGATGACCCACGCCCGTCCCGTTTACATCCAAAGATAGGGTTGCTTACCAAATAAATGGTAAGACAACAATGTCAAAGGAAAAGGAAATGAACAAGAAATACATTTAAGTACGTAGAATGTTCCTAATTGCTTGCTTAATTTCAAACAAATCGTCCTTGCTATTTTCCAAACAAACACTTACACTTTCAAAACATCTTACGAAACTTGAAAACATTTTCAAAAGATTAAACATCTTTTTATACATTCTTATGAACGAGAATCATTACAAAGATTTCCTAAACAGTGGTCTCTTTACAAAATACTTTCAAAAACCACACCAAGCACAATTTTCAAATAAAAAGCAAGTGATCTAGCAAGTAACTAAGAGTCCATGGAAAACCATGGATGAAAAGGGTGCTAATACCTTCCCTTTTCATAATCTACCTCCCGAACTCAAGAAATAATCTCAAAGGTCTTTCTTGTGCTTTTTCACCTTTCCTTTTGGATAAAAGAAAATTCGGTGGCGACTCTTTCTAAACCGCAACATTTGTGATCAAACGCAAAACCTTCAAGTCAGTTCTCCCACCGAACCACAATGAGGTTACAAGCTTTGCAATGGAAAAATAATGGAATCAAATGGATGCTTTAGCTGAAAGTTGCATTGAGTCAAAGTTGAAGAAAAAGGGTTGACTTTCCATACTTAGAAATATTTCAAATTCTTCTTCAAAAATGACCTATAATCTTTTGCATCCAAACATGGCCTTCCACTTGGAATTTTCTCTTGACCAAAAAAGATGGAATGAAGTAGATCTCTTGAATGATATTTTGAAACTTGAAACACTCAAAATACCCATAATTTAAGCAAGTTATGACTTGTTGAAGTTGGCCAAAAATCATGAAATGACCTATAATCTTTTGCATATTTAAGGCAACTTCCATCCATTTTCCCACTTTGCACAGAAAAGAAGGCATAAAGTTCAAATATTCAAGATCATTATGGAAAAATAATGGACTCAAGGTGATGAACATTGACTAAGTTATGATCATTTGAAGTTACTTATGTAAAATTGTGGATTCATCTGGATGACTTGTAATCTTTCTTCTTCACCAAGTTTCTTCCACAAGAAAAATCTTTGGAATTTTTGAAGTGATTTGTTGATAACCCTTTTAAGAGAAGGATGTCTTTGGAATAACTCAAAAATACCAAAAGGTGAGCAAGATATGCTCCTTTGAAGTTCAAAACCCTAGCTTCTAGATCAAGAGAATGCCTTGAGGAACTTTCACAAGTTTGAACAAACTTCTTGTACCAATATTCTTGCTTTGTGAATAGAAGTTGTTGAGAATGATAATGAAGACTCATAGACACCAAAACCACTCCCATATCTTGAATTTTGAGAGAAATATGCTCTTATGACCAATAGGAACAAGGCCTTGTCCAAACACGACAACATCTCCAATCAACCCCTTGTACTTTTGAGTCAAATCTAATAACCTTGAAATGTGATGAACCAAAGCAACCTTGCCATGCCAATTCTCCAAAAACCAATCCAATGATGAGGTTTGAACTTCTCAAGCTATATTTACTAGGGCATGGAAATAAACTCATGAACCCATGGAGTAACTTGTTAAATTTCACTGCCCTTACCTACATGGATAACAAGCAAGACAAGCCAGCATTGTATTTTATTAGTTAAATGATGAAGGAAAAAACAATATTCATGATCACAAAAGGAACATAAGTCGAGGTGCTTGGTAATCCCTCAAAAGGATCAAAACTCAAAGTAGGGAGGGGAACCAAGAATCCTAGTGTGATCTTGTTGTGAGTGCATCAACATGGTATGATGAAGGGATCTTAGGGGCAAAAATTGGGGTACAACAACTGCCCTTATTTAAGTTTCTTCTATCCAAAGATACTAAGATTAAAAGTTTTCGTGTCGATGCAATTGAAGATACTTAAATATAAAACAAACCCTATTTTTGGCCCTAAGATACCATGCAAATGCTTATGATCATGAATGCATATGAACAAGTCCAAAGAGACGCAAAAATAACATCGGGGATGTAACAATAATAAAGAAACAAAGGAGACCCCCCCCCACTAGGAAAATAAATCACTGGTGGACCCAGAGAACTGAATCAGAGAGGATGGTAGGATGATCAAAGGACATACCAACTTCTATTGAAGGCGAAGCTACCGACGTTTACTAAAGGCATAGAGAAAGATAACAAACATCGATGTTCACTGCCAATGTCCTACCAACTTTCACTAAAGGTAGAAAGAGAATATACCATATCACTGTCATTCACTGACGATGAACTACTAACGTTCACTGAAGGTAGAAAAAAGATAACAAACACTGACGTTCACTGCCGATGGTCTACCAACTTTCACTGAAGGTAGAAAGAGAATATAAAACATTGACGTTCACTGTCGATGGCCTACCAACTTTCATTGAAGGTAGAAAGAGAATATAAAACATCGATGTTCACTGCCGATGGTCTACCAACTTTCACTGAAGGTAGAAAGAGGATATATCATATCACCGCCGTTCACTGATGATGAACTACCAACATTCACTGAAGGTAGAAAAAAGATAACAAACACCAACATTCACTGTCGATGGTCTACTAACTTTCACTGAAGGTAAAAAGAGAAAATATCATATCACCGTCGTTCACTGACGATGAACTATCAACGTTTACTGAAGATAGCAACAAGATAATAAACACCGACATTCACTGCCGATGGTCTACCAACTTTCACTGAAGGTAGAAAGAGAATATAAAACATCGACGTTCACTGCCGATGGTCTACCAACTTTCACTGAAGGTAGAAAGAGAATATAAACCATCAACATTTATTGCCGATGGTCTACCAACTTTCAGTAAAGGTAGAAATAGAATATATCATATCACTTCCGTTCACTGACGATGAACTACCAACGTTCACTGAAGGTAGAAAGAGAATAACAAACACCGACGTTCACTGTCGATGGTCTACCAACTTTCACTGAAGGTAGAAAGAGAAAATATCATATCACCGTCGTTCACTGACAATGAACTATCAACATTCACTGAAGATAGCAAAAAGATAACAAGTTTCCCCAAGATTCTGGTATTTTTCCTAGAACAAGTCTCAACTTCTTCTTTAACCAAGGCGCTCTGCCTGGAAGGGATAACATATGAGTTGTCTCAAATAAAGAGATCTTTCTATTTATGGTCACGAAGGATTGTAAAAGGAAATGACTTTTTTTGGGGCAAGAGGTATAACTTCATGGGGAGATGCCATGATGTTCTTGCTAAGGGGATAAAGTCTTCTTTGTGCAAAATAAATGCACCAACCCAAGCTTGGTGTTTTTCAGGATTCCAGAGTGAATAGCATTGCCAGGGAACCACATATCTAAACCATAAATAAACTTGAATGAAACAGTCAACCTGAATTCATCCTTTGAGAAATAAACTCAAGAGGGGAAAACCAAACCCGTCCAAACAAGGAACTCTACCAGAAGGCTAAGGCAGAAATCTTCTATGAGGGACAACTCAGTAGGGAAATTGAAAGAATATACGCTTTCTGCTTAAGGCCAACAGTCTATTGAAGAGAGGGAAATGTAAATCTGCAAAATAGGGTAATACGTCAACAAAAATATTAACAAATGTCAATGAACAAAGACTTGTCAATTTTAGCTATGCATGATGCATGTATGAATGTATGAGTGTTATCGTGTGCATGCTGACAAAACAGATACACAACATGGGGAATAACCAGGCAAAGCTGCCTCAGGCACTAACAACACTCGGCTAAGCTTCAACTAAGATGATCATTCCAAGAAAGGTAAAGGCCATCTGCGGAAGCCAAACCTACTGCCTGCTTTTAACTTTACTGAGGAGAAACATAATCCGGAGGTAGAAAAATCAAAGAGATACCGGGGTAGAACATCCTTCTTCAGGCTTCATCGGGGAAACCAGTGTTTTTTTTCAAAAGTAACATGCCTATTGGAGGTTGCAAGACCAGTCTCAAATAAAGCAGACTGACGCCAAAACAAACAAACTTCGCTGGGGAATTCAAGCCTACTTCACTAGAGAAAAATGTGGATTGAAACTTCATATCATGAAAACTCAGAAAAAGGAGAAATGAATCCAAACTTGACCGAGGATACCGAAACCATAAACCCAATACGGTGAAAACAACCCGAGTAGACATTCCCGAGGGGAATAAAACTTCTCAAAACAACCGGAGTTTGTCCATTCCTGGGATCACCATTTTTGTTGTCATTGTTTCATCACAAATCTCAAAGTAAAAGTAAATTGTAAAAAATCTCTTTTTAAAAAAAAATCGATTTTGTTATTTAATCTCTTTGCTTTAAAAGTTATTATCAGTAATAAATAGAGTCTTTGCAAGCTAAATAAAATAAGAAACACAAAGAATTGGGTAAAAGCTCGAATTTCATTAATAGAATGGTAGTCTGCGAATGGCGAGACTCCATAGATGATTACAAAGTTTGGGAAATGGTAATACATAATGGAAAAGATACATTGAGATACAATGACCATTATCCCCCCTAACAACTTTTGAAATCCTGAGCAGCAGCTTTTGTTGAAGTATGGTGAGAATCTGAGAAGATTGTTGCTTCAACGATCAAGTCTTATCTGACGTAGTTACTTGCCAAGAAAATCCCTAACTTTTGCCTAAGCTGCCCTTGTGGGTTTTCAACTTAGCGGGAAATTTATTCTGTTAAGGTCTCTAATTTTTGCCTAGACCGCCCTTTTGGGTTTTCGGCCTACCGAGACGCTCCTTTTAGCCTAAGCCTCCCTTTCGGGTTTTCAACTTAGCGAGTTGTTCTTTTATTTCTTTGAGCGAAGTATTTCTTGACCGTGTCAGCATTCATGGGACGTGGGAACTCCTCTCCATCCATAGTTTCAAGAATTAATGCACCACCAGAGAAGGCTTTCTTGACAACATACATGCCTTCAAAATTGGGAGTCCACTTGCCCCTAGAATCAGTGTTGAAAGACATGATCTTCCTGAGCACGAGGTCGCCTTCTCTGAATTCACGAGGTTTGACCTTTTTATCAAAAGCTTTCTTCATTATTTTTTGATATAACTGGCCATGACACAGGGCTTTCATTCTATTCTCCTCAATCAAATTCAATTGGTCAAACCTGTTCTGGACCCATTCAGCCTCTGTCAACTTGGTTTCCATTATCACACGCAATGAGGGAATCTCTACCTTGACTGGGAGTACAACTTCCATTCCATACACTAGGGAGAACGAGGTTGCTCTTGTTGAAGTGCGGACAAATGTTTGATATCTATGCAAAGCAAAAGGGAGCATTTCATGCCAATCCTTATAAGTAACAACCATTTTCTGAATAATTCTCTTGATATTCTTATTAGCAGCTTCAACAGCCCCATTCATCTTAGGCCTGTATGGAGATGAATTATAATGGACAATCTTGAATTCTTCATACAGTTCTGTCATTATCGTGTTGTTCAAATTTGAGCCATTGTCAGTGATGATTCTGCTTGGCACACCGTACCAACATATAAGATTATTCTTAATGAAGCTCACAACCACCTGCTTAGTAACATTGGCATATGAAGCAGCATCTACCCACTTGGTGAAGTAATCAATTGCTACCAAGATAAAACGGTGCCCATTCGAAGCTTTGGGTTCTATCATTCCAATCATGTCAATACCCCACATAGAGAAATGCCACGGGGAGGAAATCACATTGAGGAGTGTCAGAGGCACATTGACCTTTTCTGCGTAAATCTGGCATTTATGGCACTTCTTTGCAAATTTGTAACAGTCGGATTCCATTGTCAGCCAATAATAACCTTCCCTTAGCATCTTTTTAGCCATCGAATGTCCATTGGCATGAGTGCCAAATGAACCTTCATGAATCTCATGCATCAACATGTCTACTTCGTGTCTATCCACGCATCTGAGCAAGACCATGTCATAATTTCTATTGTATAACACATTTTCACTAAGGAAGAAACTGTCTGCCAATCTTCTCAATGTTTTTCTATCTTTCTTTGACGCACCAATCGGGTATTCCTGAGTCTGAAGAAAATGTTTGATATCATAATACCAGGTTTTTTCATCTGCTACCTCCTCTGATGTAAACACATGAGTGGGCCTATCCATCCGTCGAACCGCAATTCACAGTATATCATTCCAAGTATTCACTTGGTACATAGAAGCCAGCGTTGCTAGAGCATCCGCCATTTGATTTTCAACTCTAGGGATGTGATGGAATTCAATTTTATTGAAGAATGGTAATAATCTTCTAGCATAATCTTTGTAAGGGATCAAGCCAGGGTGACGAGTGTCCCATTCTCCTTTAATCTGATTTATTACCAAAGCTGAATCACCATACACATCTAGAATTTTGATTATGAGATCAATAGCTTCCTCGAGACCCATGATGTAAGCCTCATATTCTTCCATATTATTAGTGCAATCAAATGTTAACCTTGCAGTAAAAGGAATGTGCGATCCATGAGGAGTGACAATCACAACACCAATTCCTTTACCATAAGCATTCACAGCTCCATCAAATACCATACTCCAACAAGATTCAGGGTCAGGACCTTCCTCAGGTAATGGTTCATCACAATCTTTCACTTTCAGGAACATCACATCCTCCTCGGGGAATTCATATTCTACAGACTGGTGATCCTCCACTGGTTGGTGAGTGTGATCGGTGGATCTGGAACTGACTGTTTAACGCTGGTTCGCGAAATGTCGCGGAAGCAAGAGTCGCCACCGTCTTTTATTTTCTCCAAATGGAAAGGACAAAAGCACAGAAAAATTCCTTAAAGAGATTGCTCTCGGTTCGGGAGGTAGGTTATAGAAAGGGAAGGTGTTAGCACCCTTTCTATCCATGGTTATCCATGGGCTCTTAGATACTTGCTCAATGTGTTTTCAAAATTGTTTGTTTGCTTTTCAATGTGGGTTTTTAAAAAAGTTTCTTTGAAAAATTTCAGTTCGACTCATACGTCAGAGTGTTTGAAAAGTTTGCTTTGAAAGCTTTTGAAAATGTGTTGGTGTGAAAAGATGTTTTGATTTGTTTTTGAAATTAGAGCAAGTATCCTTGAGAACCTACCTACCCTAAGGAATTCGTCTGTGTAGATGTCCTTAAAAGTAGTGCCATCCCACCATTGAGAGGTAGGTAGCACCACCGTTGGAGGTGTTCGGGTCCATTCGAGGTTCGGGACATGGTGATCACCAGAGCAATGGGAAGACACCTTAGAAGCTACCCTCATGCCAGGTTCCCGGATCATGAGGACTTACTAAGACGTTTTCTACTCGACGACCACCTTTCGAAAGGCAACAGTGAGGCGTACCCTAGGGGTGGTGTGTGCGAATCGTGTGTCGTTTTCAGATATTTATCTTGTCATGTTTGGTTGTGATCTACGCTTGATTTTATTTTAAGTCCATTCATTCTTGCATGCATATTTAACAGTTATAAATTGCGAAGAAATAAAGCTAGACTATTACAAATGGCGCGGGTCCACATCGCCAAAATTTCCAGGACCCGATTTAGCGGAAAAATAAATAATGCGAAGAAATAAAGTGCGAAAAGTAAATTACATGGCTTTGGGATATTTACAAAATTATAATAAACGATAAAAGATAAATGCGCGAATTAAATAATTAATGACGGAACTAGGGCGTTGGACCCTTTTTGCAAATAATTAAAATTAATAAGGATTAAAAAATTAAAATTAAATGAGAATGATATTTTTTGTTATTTTGTATTTTTTAGATTCAATGAAAAAAAGGAGAATTAATTAAAATTAAATTAAGAAGCGAACCCTAATTCTAATATTTTTTATTTGTTAAGAAAGAATTAAAATATGGCCTAAATTAACCTAAAATTTATTATGTACAATTTAAATAGGAAAATAAATAAATAAATAATAATTATTATTGTAAAAAAAAAGAAGGGAAAAATATCAAAAGGAATAAAAATAGCAATTAACCTAATTCTACATTTTTTTGAATTTTTATTAAAAAAAGAAAGGAATTAAAGTTGAAAACCTAATTAACTAAATAATTTACATATTAATTTATTTATGAAAATAATTATTATATAATAAATATTATATTTTTTGGTATTTTCTGATTTTTATAACGTTTTTAGATTTTTGTAGAAAAATAAGTTAATTGAATTAATAAAGAAAACCAAATAATAAATAAAATATAAGCAAAAATAAGAAAAGAGGGCAAACCAGGGTGGGGGTAGCCCCAAATAAGGAGGTATAAGCCTGGAATTTTAGGCCCAATGCTATCCAGAATTGGTTGACTTTTGGATCCAGTACTGACGCGTTGACTGAGAGTGTAGCATACTCCTTTGATCCTGGCCTCTAGATTACTTCTGATGGACGCTTGGATGGTGATTACTGAGCGTGCATGGTGGTCTTCAGCGCTAGCGTTGCATAGGAATCTGCATGGGAAAATAATAAGAGGAATTGCCAGACCTGGGACTTGAACCCAGGTCTTGAAGGTTACACGCATGAGTACCTGCCAGCTGAACCACACATCATTTGGTGAATATAGTACACGAAAGAAAAAATAAATAACAAACAATATATTCAAACGTTTGAAAATGCGCGCTATCCACCAGGGTCTGCCACGTATTCGTCTTCCTCATGGGGTTTAAGATTTCCTGCGGATTCACTTGCAGTTTTAGCTGCGGAAATACCTACGAAACACAAAACCCAAAAATCCTACGAAAATCGTTAGGCCAGAACACACGATATCAATCTTAAATTCTTGCCTAGATTAGTTCTATGTGTTCTTGCGATCTCAATTATAGCATTTACACGTCCCAATTGTTCCAGATTCAGAAGACCCCAAAACCTCAAGTTCTAGGTCGTTAATGGTGGCTCTCTCAATCCTGCACGAAACTCAACAATATATATATATACAGGATCGCACGAACTCAAGGATGAATAATATGTAATTTTTATGATGTGTAGATGCATGAAACGATGAAACCGATTCAAAAATAAAAACAAGAAAACCAAGATGCAATATTGCGTTTCATGTACTTTCAGACTTGGAAAATTGTATGATTATCTTCAGAAGACCTCGTGTAAGGTATGTACGTGTTTTGTTTTGATCAAGAACCTCTGGAAATTGGATTTCGAATTCACTTTGGATGTGAGTTTTTTGGAGTTGCTTGAGTGTACTTAGGGCGCCGCTTGCAGTCTTTAGGGTTTTGGTTTGTGGTACTGAGTATGTATAGAACATGTTAGGTCAACAAAGTTGAAGAAAATCCATTGCTTTAATGATTTTTGAAGATTTGATTTCACAAGATCTTTTCCAATCTTTTTCTCATAGTTTTTGTATCAATCATGCTCAATTCTTATCACAACTTGCCCTAATCAGTTAAGCACGAAATATTGAGGTTATAATGTGCATAAAAAGATTTTTTAGGTTAAGGTTTATATTTTTCATGAATTAAAATCATTTAAATGAATATAAATTAATATTAATTCAAATAAATAATTAAAAAATATGAGAATACTTCCCTTTGGGCCTAGTGGTCGTGCATAGGCTTGGTATGAAGAAATTTGGAAGATAATTGGGCCTATTTGCATTTATAGGCCTTTTGCATCAATGTTGACTTTCAAAAATTTCCAAAAATTTCCCAACTTCCACAAGGCATAACTTGGTCAATTTTTAAGCTTTTCACATGTTCTTGGACATTTTGGAAAGGTCTTTGAGTCCTTTAACCAATGCCTTTGGTCCCATGTCATTTTGATTTACCAATCTCAAGTTATGGCCTTTGACCTAAAGTCACTTTTTGTTGACTTTTGAAAATGACCTATAATGTTGAAATTGATAACTTTTTGTGAGAGCATTTCTTGGACTTGGAACATGAAGATGAATTGTAGGAAATGTCTTTCTCTTCAAAATGAGCTTTGGATGGAATTTTTCTGATAATCCATGTGAAAGTTATGCCCTGGTCAATTTCTGTTGACTTTTTCAGCTGTCCAAATATAGCAACTTTTGCATCTTTGATGATTTCTGAGCCAAATTTTGAGAATCATGATCAAGCATTGATCAAATGATGTTTGTGGCTTCAAAATGATGTGTTGACCAAAAATTTGAACTTTTGACTGCCAAATGACCATTTTGCCCCTACAGTTGACTGTAGTGCAATCTAGGGTTTTGACTGTGCAATTTTGAACTGAATGCCTTGAAACTTTGCATGAGGATGCTTGACCCTCTTTGTGAGCATATGAGACTTGATTGGGCCTTTGAAAAGTTCATTTGCTTGACCAGAACTCAAACCCTAGTATTGACTGTATAGAAGACAGTTGAGCTGCACAACCCTTGGGGCATTTTGTGACCTTGACTTTGACAATTCTTGATGGATATGGGAGGGCAAATTTTGGGGTACAACAGTTGCCCCTGTTCAATCTTCTTAGACCTGAGGGTGCAGATTGGCTGACGTGCCTTTCGTAACCCGAGGGTAGAAGATGATTGAACACTAGAGTGCCCAGAAATTTGCACTCACATAATGACAGTGATGATGAGGGAATGGGCTTATAGATGCCATTTAGAGATTGCTTAGATAGGATGATGGGCTTATAGATGCCATCTGGACGTTGATTGCATAGGAGATTCCTTAGCAAGAACCTGCATACCTGCAAAACAGAAAAATGAGTACCTGACACGTCGCAGGAGCTGATTTTAGATGCTTGGTATAGATGTGTCCTGACTGGTTGCAGGAGCTGAGTCTGGAGCTTCAAACGCTGATGAATGAACCAGGGATGGTTACTGCCTTAACCTGAATGATAAGTGAACCTGAATGATCTCAACAACGCTCGCTGAGAAAATCTTGGTGAGAATTACCATCTTTGTAGTGTCGGGAAGAGAACCAAAGGACATTATAATCTCAAGGGGAGTTACCTCACTCACGTTGGAGAGGGAACCATAGGAAATTATAATCTGGAAGGAAATGTCACCTCACGCTCATGCCGGAGAGGGAAACATTTGAAGAAGGAATTACCACCTCACACGCCGTTGGAGAGGGGACCATAAGAGAATATCACCTCACGCTCATGCTGGAGAGGGAAACATCTGAAAAAGGAATTACCACCCCTCACGCCGTTGGAGAGGGGACCATAAGAGAATGTCACCTCACGCTCATGCCGGAGAGGGAAACATCTGAAAAAAGGAATTACCACCTCACGCTCACCGTCGGAGAGGGGACCACAAAAGAATATTACCTCACGCTCATCGTCGGAGAGGAAAACATCTTGAAAAAGGAATTACCACCTCACGCTCACCGTCGGAGAGGGGACCACAAAAGAATATCACCTCACGCTCATCGTCGGAGAGGAGAACATCTTGAAAAAGGAATTACCACCTCACGCTCACCGTCGGAGAGGGGACCACAAAAGAATATCACCTCATGCTCATCGTCGGAGAGGAGAACATCTTGAAAAAGGAATCACCACCTCACACGCCGTTGGAGAGGGGACCATAACTTCTACTGAGTCTTTATCAGAAAAATCTGTTTGGAGTCGATTTAACTGGACTAGAGACATCTTTGAAATATGTTTGGGAATTTCAACTGCACCCTTCCTGAAAGGTAGAGGTCAGTTATATGCGATGCATGATATGGATCAAGCAATGATGTTATCAATATAAATGAGATTTGTATGATGCAATACGTTATGCCTGCTATAATGATGTATGTGATGATTCATGTATGTTTTTGTCTAGGAAAATAAATCCTTGACGGGTGCCGGGAAGTCATATCCTGGGCTGATGTTGAGGAAGAGATTTTGCCACCGCTGTGGATGATTGTTGCAAGAATACCAGTAGGAGAAGATAACTCTGTTGAGGAATGAACTTGGCAAATGAAATAATTTCTGCGGGAGAAAAGATACTCTAACGATCATGCTGGGAAGTACTACTCTGTGGGGATAGCGATGTTTTGCTGAGTTGATGAAGATAACTCCGCTGGGTATACCGTTGATGAGTTATGCTGGGGATATCCTTATTGTGCTGGAAGTGTTTGATAGACTTCGCTGGGGGTAGAAAGATACTTTGCCGAGGACGCTCTTTCCGTGGCTTTTGGCTGAGGATAACCCAGTTATATCCTGTTACGGAAATAACTCTTTAAATCAAGCCGGGACGACGCGTTCGTGTTCTGCGAGGGATAAGCTTCCAGAATCTACTGGGGATAAGCTTGCTGTTTGGGGAGATATGAGTTCCAACTTTCCTGGGGAACCTGGATTGGACTCTTCTGGGGGAAGTTTGATATGCTGGGAAGTGATTCCTTTGAATAGTGGTATACCGCCGGGGAACAATCTTTAAACCAGGACTGTCGGGGATACTTGTTAAGAATATATGTATTGCTGCTGAGGAATGTTTGAGATCGGCTGGAGGATACTCAATTCCTTTGATATTTGATGATTTTGTTTGGAGGAGAATGTACTGTTTGTTGAACCACTCTCTGGGAATTAAGATACACTTGGCCGTGTTCTGTAGCTGAACCTACCCTGGTACCTTGGAGGATAGAACAATTAGACTGCTCAGACAACTCTCTTATTGCCCCTGTTTCTAGTGTCACCTGCAATGAATTCCTTCGTTTCGTATGCAAATATTTATGAGTTAGCAAATTATCGTCAATGCATATATCACAAATTGAACCTTGGACGTTCTTCGCAAAACAAAACAGAAAAAAGAAAAACACTTGGGCACGTTTAACTGAAAATATATTTTTATTGATTTTTGAACGGCCTGAAAATAGGCGTTTTGTGTACAAGAGGCTGACGTCCTAGTAAGAGGTACGTCGCCGAGCAAAAGAATTTATACAAGTTTTGTACAAAAGAAAATAAAACAGCTGTGTGAAAGATGAATGATCCACTGGGTTTCAACTCTGCTATTGTCTTTATAACTCCGAGCGTCTCATCACTTGATGACCTTGGTTGAAGATGAAGCTGACTGATCGATGCCGTTTGATGCTGATACCGGATTCTGGATGCAAAGTGACCAATGAGACATAGTTTTACGCTTTATCCCTAATTTTTGCCTGGACTGCCCTTTCGGGTTTTCAGTCCACCGGGATACCCTTTTTTGCCCAAGCCGCCTTTTCAGGTTTTCGACTTGCCGGGTGTACAGATTTTTTCATTTTCATCCCTACATTTTGCCCGAACCCTTTTGGTTCGACGGGAAGCCCTAATTTTTGCCTAGGCATGTCAGCCTAGCGGGTTTTTTTCATGCGTAGTATTTTTTAACTATGTCTGCATTGGCGGGGTGAGGAAGGTCGTCACCATCCATGTTGGTTAAGATCATTGCTCCTCCTGAGAACACATGCTTAACCACAAACGGCCCTTCGTACGTAGGGGTCCATTTGCCCCTTGGATCACTCTGAGGAAGTATGATTCTCTTGATAACCAGATCCCCGACTTGGTATTCCTGTGGTCTGACCTTTTTGTTAAATGCCCTGATCATTCGTTTTTGGTACGTCTGACCATGACAGATAGCAGCAAGTCTTTTCTCGTCAATGAGGTTGAGTTGGTCAAGTCGTGTCTGAATCCAATCATCTTCGTTCAGATTTGCATCCTTCATTATCCGGAGAGAGGGAATTTGCACTTCGATCGGCAAGACTGCCTCCATGCCATAAACCAGAGAGAAAGGAGTTGCCCCGGTTGACGTCCTTGCTGAGGTACGGTACCCATGCAGAGCGAATGGTAACATCTCGTGCCAATCTTTATAAGTTACTGTCATTTTTTGCACGATCTTCTTGATGTTTTTATTTGCTGCTTCTACAGCCCCATTCATCTTCGGTCTGTAAGGAGAAGAATTGTGGTGCTGTATCTTGAATTGTTCGCAAAGCTCGGCAATCATCTTATTGTTCAGATTGGTACCGTTGTCTGTAATTATCCGCTCAGGGACGCCGTATCGACAGATCAGGTTGTGTCGAATAAACCGTGCCACCACAGTCTTGGTTACTGTAGCATAGGATGCTGCCTCAACCCACTTTGTAAAATAGTCGATCGCCACTAGGATGAAGCGATGTCCATTGGATGCCGTAGGTCTGATCTCGCCAATCATGTCTATGCCCCACATTGCGAACGGCCAAGGCGCAGTCAGAACATTCAGGGGAACCGGAGGAACATGCACCTTATCTGCGTAGATCTGGCATTTGTGGCATGTCCTGGAGTGTTGGTAGCAATCAGCTTCCATTGTGGACCAGTAATATCCTGCCCGTAGGATTTTTTTAGCCATAGTGTGTCCACTGGAATGCGTACCAAAGGTCCCTTCATGTAGCTCTTCCATGATTCTTTCTGCTTCAATCTTGTCCACACAACGCAGTAAGGTTGAATCATGGTTTCTCTTGTATAAGACGCCGTTGCTTAGGAAGAACTTTGCTGCGAACCTCCTCAGGAATTTCTTATCATTGATAGAGGCACCTTCAGGGTATTCCTGAGCTTCCAGATATCTCTTCACTTCGTGGTACCAAGGCTTCTCAGTTACCAATTCAGCTTCGAGATCACAACAGTATGCCGGTTCGTCCAGTTTCTCGATGGTGATCTGGGGAGCTTCATTATCCCATTTGACCTTGAACATTGAAGACATTGTAGCTAACGCGTCCGCTAACTGATTCTCTTCTCTTGGAAAGTGCTCAAAGGTTATCTCTGTAAAGTGGGGAATCAGGGTCAACACACATTCTCTGTAAGGAATCAAGTTTGGATGTTTCGTATCCCACTCTCCATTGATCTGATTGATCACTAGAGCGGAATCTCCGAAGACACTGAGGAACTTGATCCGTAAGTCGATCGCAGCTTGAAGACCCATGATACACGCCTCATACTCCGCCATGTTGTTGGTACAGTTGAAACACAGCCGGGCCGTGAGTGGAGTATGAGTACCCTGTGGAGATATGATGATGGCGCCGATACCATTTCCCAAAGCATTGGAAGCTCCGTCAAAGTGCATAGACCATCGGGATCCTGGTTCAGGTCCTTCATCCGGTCCAGGTACTTCACAATCAGTCACAATCATGATGCTTTCGTCTGGAAACTCGAAGTTCATTGATTGGTAGTCATCTACAGCTTGATGAGCTAAGTGGTCTGCCAATACACTCCCTTTGATGGCTTTCTGGGTGGTGTACTGAATGTCGTATTCTGTCAAGATCATTTGCCATCTTGCAATTCTTCCAGACAGAGCAGGCTTTTCAAATATATACTTTATTGGATCCATTTTTGAGATCAACAAGGTAGTGTGAGTCAGCATATACTGTCTCAGCCGGCGAGCAGCCCATACCAAAGCGCAGCAAGTTTTCTCAAGCAGTGAGTATCGGGTCTCACAGTCGGTAAACTTTTTGCTAAGGTAATAAATGGCATGCTCTTTTCGGCCAGACTCGTCATGCTGCCCCAGCACACACCCCATTGAGTTGTCTAGCACTGTCAGATACAGTATCAGAGGTCTCCCTTCAACCGGTGGCATGAGGATGGGTGGTTCTTGGAGATACTCTTTGATTTTGTCGAAAGCAGCCTGACATTCATCGTTCCAACGTACTACCTGATCTTTCTTCAGTAGCTTGAAGATTGGCTCACAGGTAGCAGTCAGATGAGAGATGAATCGAGCGATGTAATTCAGGCGTCCTAAAAAGCCTCTGACTTCCTTCTCTGTCTTAGGAACTGGCATCTCTTGAATAGCCTTGACCTTGGCAGGGTCCACTTGAATACCTTTATCACTGACCACGAAGCCTAGCAACTTCCCAGATCTTACCCCGAAGGTGCACTTGTTCGGGTTCAATCTCAGCTTGTACAGTTTCAGACGGTCAAACAACTTCTGCAGGTGATCTAGATGCTCTTCCTCAGTCTGGGACCTAGCGATCATGTCGTCCACATACACTTCGATCTCATGGTGGATCATATCATGAAATAAGGCAACCATGGCACGCTGGTAGGTTGCCCCAGCATTCTTCAATCCGAACGGCATGACCTTGTAACAGAAGGTGCCCCACTGAGTAACAAATGTAGTCTTCTCCATGTCTTCAGGTGCCATCTTTATCTGATTGTAACCTGAAAAGCCATCCATGAAAGAGAACACCTTATGCTGAGCTGTATTATCAACAAGGACATCAATATGAGGTAAGGGGAAGTCATCCTTGGGGCTGGCCCTGTTCAGATCCCTGTAATCAACACACATTCTGACCTTGCCGTCCTTTTTAGGTACCGGCACCACGTTAGCAACCCACTGAGGGTAAGAAGTCACTGCAAGGAACCCGGCATCAAACTGTTTCATGACCTCGGCTTTAATCTTCTCTGACATCTCTGGACGCATCCGACGAACCTTTTGTTTAACTGGAGGGCAGTCTTCCCTAGTCGGCAAATGATGGACAACAATATCGGTATCCAACCCTGGCATGTCTTCGTAGGACCAGGCAAAGATCTCCATATAGTCATGTAACATCTTGGTTAACCGTTGCTTCACGTTGAGCTCTAGGTTAGCACCAATCTTTACCTCTTTCCTGTCTGCCTCAGTACCTAGGTTTATAGTTTCTACTGGCTCTTCATGGGGTTGAATCGCCCTCTCTTCCTGAAGCAACAGTCTTGCAAGCTCGCCAGGCACTTCGCACTCATCTTCACCTTCGTCTTCGGCTAAGTTGATCGGATTTTCGAAGTCATAATTGGCATTAGCAGAGCTGTTATCAGAAAGATCCAGAATGGATTGGAACCTGTATGAGTGAGTGTGTGTGTAAATACAGCTGTTTTGAAAATTATGTAAAGGAAATGAAAGATAAAAAAGGAACACAATATTTGTAATGCGAAAAAGTCCAAGATTTTCATTCATGATGTTTGAAATGACAGTTTGTATGCCCTCACAAATAGAACCACGGTGCCTCGGGTAAGACACCGGGCCATAGAGTTTGTCATAGTTTATTACAAGATGAAACAAAGAAATTTATTACTTAGTGTCAAAAGAAACAGAGAGGTTGTCCTTAGCGCTCCAATTGTTAAGTCCACCATCAGCAACCGGGTATATCCAGCTATCGAACTCAGCTTCATCAACTTCCTCTTCATCACCAATAGCATTAACTCCATGAGCAGGCAGGGGAGCTGTCACCACATTGGGCTTGTCAGATGCCTCGAACTGTACCTCCTTAGCGTCAATGAGGTCCTGCAGCTTGTTCCTTAGTGCCCAACAGTCGTCAGTGGCATGCCCCGGGCTATCTGAATGGTAAGCACAACGGGCATTCGGGTTGTACTTGGGAGAGGTAGTGTTAGGGAACTTTGGCGCCTCCTTGACAGTCACCAAATTGGTGGATAGTAACTGTGGCAGGATTTGCGACAGGGTCATGCTTAACCGAGTGAACTCTCTCCGGGGTCTATCAGCCCTTTAAGGATTGTTTGACCGGGGAGCGGCAGCAGGCGTAGCAATCATGACCGCACTGACAGATTGGCGGCGATCAGGTCTTTCTGATTTTCTGGAGCCATACACAGCACTAGACTCCTTTTTAAACGGTTTCTTGTCCGACCCAGATGATGATGCAGCCTTTGCAATCTTTCCAGACTTCAACCCAGCTTCAATTCTCTCTCCAGTTAAGATCAAATCAGTGAAACCAGCAGAAGAATTCCCAATGAGATGATTAAAGAACGGCCCAGATAGGGTCCCCAAGAACATGTCCACTAACTCTCGATCAGTCAAAGGTGGCTGCACCCTGCCAGCCAGATCTCTCCACTTCTGCGCGTACTCTTTAAAACCTTCGCTTACGCCCAACGACATACCCTGGAGTTGGGTACGCGTGGGGGCAAGGTCGGCATTATACTGATACTGCTTGTAGAAAGCAGTAGCCAGCTCCTCCCAGTTACGAACTTTGGTCCCATCCAGCTGATAGAACCATTCGAGGTGAGTCCCTGAAAGACTCTCCTGGAAGAAGTGGATCCATAGATTCTTGTCCGCAGAGTACGGCTGAATCTTTCGCACGTAAGACCTCAAATGCAGCTTGGGACAGGATGCCCCGTCATACTTGGAAAAGGTTGGAGCTTTGAACTTGTGCGGGATAATTATACCAGTCGACAAACCCAGATCTCCGAAGTCCAGCCCAGGTGTCTGTTGCACCTCCATAGCTTTCAGCCTGTCCTCCAGTTGTTTATACTTGTTGTCTTCAGGAGGGTACTGCTCTTCATCAAAATCTGTCTCGTTGTCGGAGACCACCGGACTAGGAACCCTTGCTTCTGCCTGAGAAGGACTTTTGCCAACAGAAGAAACAACCTCTTCTTGGTGCAGAGTATTACCCAACCTTCGGCCTGAGTTGAATAGAACAGTCCTTCTTTTCTTCTTCTTCTCCTTCTTCAGGAGCATGGCCTTCAGCTCTTCTTGGCCTTTAGCTAGACCCATGATCATTTCTTGAAACTGCGCATTCTGCGCCTGGAGAGCCTTGATTGAAGTCTCAGTTGATTCAGATCCGGAATTCATGATGCTGAAATAAACAGCGAAGAACTGTAAGCAACCTGAAAAAAGGGAAAAACCTGCTATGCACATGATGTATGAAATGCGTATGCAATGCATTCAAGGGTTCGAAAGTTCAAATTCATTGTAGACAAGAAAAGAACACACGTTATCATTAAAGAAATCATTGTTTAATACATCAAGGCCTCGTGGGCAAAAAGGAAATACAAAAGTCAAGTCAATCCCAAAATACACTGCGCATCCTCTTCGGAGCTATGTAGGTGTTGAGGTTCCTCTCCTCGTGCAGCAGACGGGTGAGCTCCAAGACTTTCTTTTCACTGGCATGCAGATTAGTCTCCAAAGAATTCCTTTCCTCCTTAAGCTGAATCCAGCTCTTCTGCATCTCTTCCCAGGATGTGGGCATATCAGGGTGCTGAATAACATGAGACACTTCCCCTTCCAAGACAGGCTCTTTGATTACTGGAAGCATGTGAGGATAAGGCATCACTAACTTCTGAGAACGGGCGCGCACCCATTTGAGATAGGGCTCCAAAGGGATGGAGTTCCTGTGCCCCAGTGTCTTGCTGTTTATCCTACTGGGCATCCTCCAGGCTCTGATAAATTTCTGACGAAGTCCTTGAGTATCACTGTCGAAGTCAAAAACTATGTCGGGAATTAACATGTCATGAGGACCATCCCTCCGAGCATAACCAAACTGTCTCCAAGCCAGGCATGGGCTATAAGTAATACCTCCTCTGATTCCAAGTAAAGGAACATTAGGATACTCCCCACAACGATCAATGATAGTGACATCTCCTCTGGATCTAGGGCACCAATGTATATCTGCATGTGTAAGAGTCATCAACCGTTGCGACCATCTCAAACACCGCTCATTCTTCAGGACTGATTGCGGAAGGTGCGAAATAAACCACCTTCCCAGGAGAGGAGTGCAACACATAAGGACACCTCTTTTTCTCATGGTTCGAGTGTAACATGAGTGAAGGATGTCCCCCAGCAACGTAGGTATGGGATTTCTGGACATAAAGATCTGGACGGCACTGATATCGATAAGCTGATCTGGATTAGGGAATAGTACCAAACCATAAACAAGGAGGGCTACCACTTCTTCAAAAGCTTGCAAATCAAGAGAGTTCCAACATTCAAGGGCTTTCTCAAACAGAAACTTGGCTAAGAACCCTTTGACGCCACTTCTAACTTCCCAATGTCCCTTGAGGTCAGATGACTGTAGGTGCAAGGCTTTAGCAATCTCTTCCAGCTTAGGTTCCCTTTCTGTGCCGTTGAAAGGCAGCTGATCAAGGATAGGGATCTTCAGGAGCCGGGAGAACTCCTCCAGTGTAGGTACCAACTGATAGTCCAAGAAGGTAAAGCAGTGATGCAGAGGGTCAAAGAACTGGAACAAGACCTTTATCATATCTTCCTCAATGTTGGTGTTGACCAAGCTGATGAGGCTTCCATGTCTGTCACTGAATGAAGAGTTCTCGGGAATCCTGGATATAAGCTCCTTAAGCTGAGGAGGGATCCTTACAAGATTGACCTGAATTGTCTTTCTACGAGCAGTTTCCATGTCCTACAAAACAAGAACAAAGATGAAAATTCGAACCCCTGAAATGGTCAGTCAATGCATATGATGCTGGATGATGTCATGATGCTATGATTAAACACACCACAGTTATTTACAAAGACAAACATGTAGGGCAAACAAGGCACACAAGACAAGCCCTTAAGGTTTAAGGCCAGCATGGGGTCTGGGTAATACCCTCTTGAGTTGGTGGGTTCATACCTGTCCTAATCAAAGTAACCGGGTTCTAAGGTTCCCAATATCACGGGGTTGCTTTCATTGTTCATTGTTTCGATTTAGCCACTGAACTGGCGACCGAAATATTCCAGGAAAGCAACCCTCAATTGAGCGTAGTATCGAGTATCCACCAACCTCGGACTGCACCAAAGTCAGTGATCTCACTACCCTAAAGAGGCCAAGATAGTTCAATTAAGGTTCCTAAGGTCTGTTGATGCTTCACGACACCACCCGGAGGCCCCGTACTCTCCTTGACTGAACTCAAGGGTTACCGGTACACACCAAAGTGCCACATCAACGTAGCAGACTGTTTCAACCGTGTCGGTATACCCCGCACAGTTCCCTCACAGCCTTGTTGCTACTTTCTAAGAAAGGTATCCCCCAGATCCGGGTGTAGGACCTATAGAACTCCCAAGCAACCCACAATTTAAAGCACACAAGGAAGACAATTGAAAACATAGTTATAAGCTAGCCCTAAGGTACACCTCACTTTAAGTTTATGTCCCCAGCAGAGTCGCCAGTTCTGTGATCGGTGGATCTGGAACTGACTGTTTAACGCTGGTTCGCGAAATGTCGCGGAAGCAAGAGTCGCCACCGTCTTTTATTTTCTCCAAATGGAAAGGACAAAAGCACAGAAAAATTCCTTAAAGAGATTGCTCTCGGTTCGGGAGGTAGGTTATAGAAAGGGAAGGTGTTAGCACCCTTTCTATCCATGGTTATCCATGGGCTCTTAGATACTTGCTCAATGTGTTTTCAAAATTGTTTGTTTGCTTTTCAATGTGGGTTTTTAAAAAAGTTTCTTTGAAAAATTTCAGTTCGACTCATACGTCAGAGTGTTTGAAAAGTTTGCTTTGAAAGCTTTTGAAAATGTGTTGGTGTGAAAAGATGTTTTGATTTGTTTTTGAAATTAGAGCAAGTATCCTTGAGAACCTACCTACCCTAAGGAATTCGTCTGTGTAGATGTCCTTAAAAGTAGTGCCATCCCACCATTGAGAGGTAGGTAGCACCACCGTTGGAGGTGTTCGGGTCCATTCGAGGTTCGGGACATGGTGATCACCAGAGCAATGGGAAGACACCTTAGAAGCTACCCTCATGCCAGGTTCCCGGATCATGAGGACTTACTAAGACGTTTTCTACTCGACGACCACCTTTCGAAAGGCAACAGTGAGGCGTACCCTAGGGGTGGTGTGTGCGAATCGTGTGTCGTTTTCAGATATTTATCTTGTCATGTTTGGTTGTGATCTACGCTTGATTTTATTTTAAGTCCATTCATTCTTGCATGCATATTTAACAGTTATAAATTGCGAAGAAATAAAGCTAGACTATTACAAATGGCGCGGGTCCACATCGCCAAAATTTCCAGGACCCGATTTAGCGGAAAAATAAATAATGCGAAGAAATAAAGTGCGAAAAGTAAATTACATGGCTTTGGGATATTTACAAAATTATAATAAACGATAAAAGATAAATGCGCGAATTAAATAATTAATGACGGAACTAGGGCGTTGGACCCTTTTTGCAAATAATTAAAATTAATAAGGATTAAAAAATTAAAATTAAATGAGAATGATATTTTTTGTTATTTTGTATTTTTTAGATTCAATGAAAAAAAGGAGAATTAATTAAAATTAAATTAAGAAGCGAACCCTAATTCTAATATTTTTTATTTGTTAAGAAAGAATTAAAATATGGCCTAAATTAACCTAAAATTTATTATGTACAATTTAAATAGGAAAATAAATAAATAAATAATAATTATTATTGTAAAAAAAAAGAAGGGAAAAATATCAAAAGGAATAAAAATAGCAATTAACCTAATTCTACATTTTTTTGAATTTTTATTAAAAAAAGAAAGGAATTAAAGTTGAAAACCTAATTAACTAAATAATTTACATATTAATTTATTTATGAAAATAATTATTATATAATAAATATTATATTTTTTGGTATTTTCTGATTTTTATAACGTTTTTAGATTTTTGTAGAAAAATAAGTTAATTGAATTAATAAAGAAAACCAAATAATAAATAAAATATAAGCAAAAATAAGAAAAGAGGGCAAACCAGGGTGGGGGTAGCCCCAAATAAGGAGGTATAAGCCTGGAATTTTAGGCCCAATGCTATCCAGAATTGGTTGACTTTTGGATCCAGTACTGACGCGTTGACTGAGAGTGTAGCATACTCCTTTGATCCTGGCCTCTAGATTACTTCTGATGGACGCTTGGATGGTGATTACTGAGCGTGCATGGTGGTCTTCAGCGCTAGCGTTGCATAGGAATCTGCATGGGAAAATAATAAGAGGAATTGCCAGACCTGGGACTTGAACCCAGGTCTTGAAGGTTACACGCATGAGTACCTGCCAGCTGAACCACACATCATTTGGTGAATATAGTACACGAAAGAAAAAATAAATAACAAACAATATATTCAAACGTTTGAAAATGCGCGCTATCCACCAGGGTCTGCCACGTATTCGTCTTCCTCATGGGGTTTAAGATTTCCTGCGGATTCACTTGCAGTTTTAGCTGCGGAAATACCTACGAAACACAAAACCCAAAAATCCTACGAAAATCGTTAGGCCAGAACACACGATATCAATCTTAAATTCTTGCCTAGATTAGTTCTATGTGTTCTTGCGATCTCAATTATAGCATTTACACGTCCCAATTGTTCCAGATTCAGAAGACCCCAAAACCTCAAGTTCTAGGTCGTTAATGGTGGCTCTCTCAATCCTGCACGAAACTCAACAATATATATATATACAGGATCGCACGAACTCAAGGATGAATAATATGTAATTTTTATGATGTGTAGATGCATGAAACGATGAAACCGATTCAAAAATAAAAACAAGAAAACCAAGATGCAATATTGCGTTTCATGTACTTTCAGACTTGGAAAATTGTATGATTATCTTCAGAAGACCTCGTGTAAGGTATGTACGTGTTTTGTTTTGATCAAGAACCTCTGGAAATTGGATTTCGAATTCACTTTGGATGTGAGTTTTTTGGAGTTGCTTGAGTGTACTTAGGGCGCCGCTTGCAGTCTTTAGGGTTTTGGTTTGTGGTACTGAGTATGTATAGAACATGTTAGGTCAACAAAGTTGAAGAAAATCCATTGCTTTAATGATTTTTGAAGATTTGATTTCACAAGATCTTTTCCAATCTTTTTCTCATAGTTTTTGTATCAATCATGCTCAATTCTTATCACAACTTGCCCTAATCAGTTAAGCACGAAATATTGAGGTTATAATGTGCATAAAAAGATTTTTTAGGTTAAGGTTTATATTTTTCATGAATTAAAATCATTTAAATGAATATAAATTAATATTAATTCAAATAAATAATTAAAAAATATGAGAATACTTCCCTTTGGGCCTAGTGGTCGTGCATAGGCTTGGTATGAAGAAATTTGGAAGATAATTGGGCCTATTTGCATTTATAGGCCTTTTGCATCAATGTTGACTTTCAAAAATTTCCAAAAATTTCCCAACTTCCACAAGGCATAACTTGGTCAATTTTTAAGCTTTTCACATGTTCTTGGACATTTTGGAAAGGTCTTTGAGTCCTTTAACCAATGCCTTTGGTCCCATGTCATTTTGATTTACCAATCTCAAGTTATGGCCTTTGACCTAAAGTCACTTTTTGTTGACTTTTGAAAATGACCTATAATGTTGAAATTGATAACTTTTTGTGAGAGCATTTCTTGGACTTGGAACATGAAGATGAATTGTAGGAAATGTCTTTCTCTTCAAAATGAGCTTTGGATGGAATTTTTCTGATAATCCATGTGAAAGTTATGCCCTGGTCAATTTCTGTTGACTTTTTCAGCTGTCCAAATATAGCAACTTTTGCATCTTTGATGATTTCTGAGCCAAATTTTGAGAATCATGATCAAGCATTGATCAAATGATGTTTGTGGCTTCAAAATGATGTGTTGACCAAAAATTTGAACTTTTGACTGCCAAATGACCATTTTGCCCCTACAGTTGACTGTAGTGCAATCTAGGGTTTTGACTGTGCAATTTTGAACTGAATGCCTTGAAACTTTGCATGAGGATGCTTGACCCTCTTTGTGAGCATATGAGACTTGATTGGGCCTTTGAAAAGTTCATTTGCTTGACCAGAACTCAAACCCTAGTATTGACTGTATAGAAGACAGTTGAGCTGCACAACCCTTGGGGCATTTTGTGACCTTGACTTTGACAATTCTTGATGGATATGGGAGGGCAAATTTTGGGGTACAACAGTGAGCAAGATAATTTTCCAACGCACTACTTTTAATAGCCTTTTGAGTGCAGTATTCGATATCATATTCAGATAACAACATCTGCCAGCGGGAAATTCTCCCAGTAAGAGCAGGCTTTTAAAAAATGTACTTGATTAGGTCCATTTTGGAGATCAACCAAGTGGTGTGATTCAACATATATTTCTGCAAACGCTTTGCTGCCCAGGCCAAAGCACAACATGTTTTTTCCAGCATGAAATACTGTGACTCACAATCAGTGAATTTTTTGTTGAGATAATAGATGGCGAACTCCTTCTTCCCTGTTTCATCTTGTTGTCCCAGAATACAACCCATGGATTTATCTAACACTATCAGATACATAATCAACGGTCTTTCTTCTACGGGAGGGAGCAAGATAGGAGGTTCAAGCAGATATTCCTTAATACTCTCAAATTCCCTTTGGTAGTCTTCCGTCCATACACAACCTTGATCTTTCTTTAACAACTTAAAGATCGGTTCACATGTTGCAGACATGTGGGAAATGAATCTAGAAATATAATTCAAACGCCCGAGGAAACCTCTGACTTGATTTTCAGTTCTTGGTGCTGGGATTTCTTGAATTGCTTTGACTTTATCAGGGTCAACTTTAATTCCTTTCTGGCTAACAATGAAACCCAACAACTTTCCTGATCGAACACCGAAGGTGCATTTATTTGGATTCAAGCGGAGACGATACTTCCTCAAACGCTGAAACAACTTCAACAAATCTTCTACATGCCCTTCTTCAGTCTGGGATTTGGAAATCATATCATCAACATATACTTCAATTTCCTTGTGCATCAGATCATGGAATAAGGTTATCACAGCCCTCTGGTACGTTGCACCAGTGTTCTTCAACCCGAAGGGCATCACTTTGTAATAGAATGTTCCCCAGAGTGTGATAAATGTTGTTTTTTCCATGTCCTCTGGAGCCATTCTTATTTGATTATACCCAGAAAATCCATCCATGAACGAGAATACTTTGAATTTTGCTGTGCTATCCACTAACATGTCGATATGTGGCAATGGAAAATCATCTTTTAGACTAGCTTTATTTAGATCTCTGTAATCTACGTACATGCAGACTTTTCCGTCTTTTTTCGGTAATGGGACAATATTGGAAATCCATTGAGGATACATTGACGTCACAAGAAAACCAACATTGATCTGCTTTAGAACCATCTCTTTGATCTTTACTGCCATATATGGGTGAGTTCTTCTCAATTTTTGTTTAATTGGCGGACACTCTGGCTTCAACGGCAAATGGTGCTCGACAATATCTGTATCTAAACCAGGCATATCTTGGTAAGACCAAGCAAAAATATCCACATACTCTTTCAACAACTCAACTAAACTTCTCTTCACATCGGGATGCAACGATGCTCCAATCTTGACTTCCTTAGGATCTTCTTTTGAACCCAAATTGATAACTTCCAAAGGCTCTTTATATGGCTGAATGGTATTTTCCTCGTGCTCAAGCAACCGTGAGACCTCTTCTGGAATCTCATCATAATCTTCTTCTTCAGCCCCCAACACAGAACATTCAAAGTTGGGAGAGGGTGCAGGGTCATTGTATTTAATGGGTTTTTTAATTAATCTGCATATATGATTTGTGATTGCATTTAGAAACTAACACATATAACAAGTGATCATGCAGATTGAATTTCAGTTATTATTTATTTTGAATGGTTCTTTCTGATTACCATTTTCCAAGAAAAAGCAGGAAATAAAAACATAATTCGGGAAGCAAAGACAACTTTTATTAATGATCTTAAAAGTCACAGCAAACAGATAAGCCCTACAACATTAATACTTCCACCTTGGGCAGAGTGAAAGCCTTTCAAGAAAAAAATATTAATCAAATCAAATTACTTTGAAACATGTATGTAAGAGGGAACATCAATGGTGACCTAATTTTGAACCCTGACTCCATGCGTCACATGATTCGGCATTTCCTGCTCTACTTCATCCTTCTCAACAGCATTAATTCCAGAATCAGTTGGATGGAGGTAACCTCCACTACGGAAAACATCATGATAGCTGCTCATAGTAGACTTTGACTTCAAACTTTCGCCTTTGCCATTCTTCGAAGCGAAACCTAAGCCAGTTATGTTCTTGTTTACGGTGGATCCACAATCGTCCCCAAACTGCACTAGGACCATTGCGCATAACCTGTTGCGCGTCCTTCAGCGAGACCATGGAATTCTCACTTCCCCTTATGTTGTCAATGGATAGGGCTTGGAACTGGGTTCCAACAGCAGCTTCATTTGCTTCTACAATACTGAAGGAGGACAAATGAGATATCAACAATGCCTGCTCCCCATTTATGATCACTACTTTCCCTTCACACACAAACTTTAGCTTCTGATGTAAATTTGAAGTGGCAGCCCCTTCTTCATGTATCCATGGCCGTCCTAGAAAACAACTATATGCGGGAATAATGTCCATGACCTGGAAGGTTATCTGGAACAAATGTGGTCCTATATGGATTGGTAAGTCCACTTCACCAATGAAAGATTTCCTCGACCCATCAAATGCTTTCACAATGACGCCATTCAGGCGCATAGGCGTTCCTTGATATTTCAACTTCATGAGAGTACTCCTCGGTATAACATTCAACCCGGATCTATCAATTAGCAAATTGGATAGCGAATCATTCTTGCAGTTCATAGATATGTGGAGGGCCAAGTTGTGATTCCTCCCTTCATCTGGTAATTCATCATCGCAGAAACTCTAGTTATTACACGATGTAATGTTTCCTATTACGCTACTGAATTGATCTATTGGCATGTCACTCTCCACAAAAGCTTGGTCTAGTACCTTCATCAAGGATTCTCTATGAGCAGAGGAGTTCATTAACAAAGCTAAGATAGATATCTTTGAAGGAGTCTGCAGTAGCTGATCTACAATTCTGTAGTCGCTCGTCTTAATTATCTTCAAAATATCATCCACTTCTTTCTCTAGCGTAGCTCCACTAGTCTCTCCTGTAGTCTTCTTAGGTTCATCATTCTCAGAAATTTTCTTTCCAACAACAATATCTCTCCGAACAACCGGTGCAAACACATGACTGTTACGGGTCACCCTACTATTTTCAGCTACATTTCCAATATCAGTCATTGGCTGGATGGGAACTTCCACTCCATATTCTAAGATTGTAGCATTGTGTTTGTAAGGAACAGCCTTATCTGATTTGTAGGGGATAGGACCTGGCAAACGGATTATCAATGGGGTAACAGCTGGCTTGCTATGATACTCAACTTCAAAGTGGGCGGGTGCACCAAAACAAGGCACAATGACATTTACCCCTTCTTCAACATAATCAGTCATCAATAAGTCATTTATGGAAAACAAATCTCTGTCCAAAGAGAAATACTCATCCGCAGAGGCATACTCTTCCTCTGACTCTTCTTCTTTTAAATAAACCTCAACCATATCAACTTCATGAATCATTCCTCTGGCCTGTGATCTTGATAGTTCCATTGTCTAACAGCAACTGAACACCATTCTTCACGATTGAACATCCTCGGGGATCTCGACAGCAAACTAGGCAAGATCCATATTGGTGTTCCACCTGACCAACCGTATGACATAAGGTAGCATGCAACTGTACGAGATCCTCATTCACATACTCCACATCAAAAATTCTGAACTCACCTGGACATCCAGAAACCATATTCACTTCCTCTTCATACTCTGCTCTAGGCCTGATTATGTGGATGAGGCCCTCGTCTATCATCTCCTGTAAATCGGCCTTTATCTTATCGCAACCCTGTATATTTGTACTGCAAGTAGCACAACCGACATGGTTATGCGTATAGTAGCTAAATTCACAGAGGTCTGCGTGTATTTTCACCAAATCTCCTCTAAGCAGATTAATATCAAAAATCCGGAAATCGCCTGGACAACCGACCACCATATTTACAGCATTTACTCCCCCATGCTTGGGTAGAGGATTATCTTTCACATTAGGTCCCATGTCCTTGAAAGATAGAACACCGAACTTTACCAATTTCTGCACCTCATTCTTCAACGGATAACAATTCTCAACATTAAGCCCTGGTGCTCCCTGATGAAAAGCACATGTTTGGTCCGCCTTGTAATACCAAGGCAATGGTGACGGTATGGCGGGAGGTGGTCGTGTCTGGACCAACTTTTTCTGAATCAATGTTGGTAGTAGCTCTGTATAGCTCATGGGAATAGGTTCATAACTCTCCCTTTTATGATTAGACCCTTGATTCCCCTGCTGGGACGGTCTCTGATAAGAAACGGTAGTTGGAGCGGAATTCATAACAGGAGTAACTGAGGCGACTTACTGATGACACTGATAATTCCTTCTCGGAGTGTTTACCCTCCTCTCTTGCATAACAGCATTTGCATCTCCCTCTTTCTTCTTGGTAAATCCATACGATGGCTTCTTTACACCTCCAGATCCTTCACTCTTCGCCAAACAACCTTCTCTTAGAGCCTCTTCCAAGCGGATACCCATTCCTACCATCTCAGTAAAGTCACTTGGCGCACTTGCTACCATCCTCTCATAGTAGAAAGCAACCAGCGTCTTCAAGAAAATCTTAGTCATCTCCTTCTCTTCCATGGGAGGAATCACTTGGGAGGCTACCTCACGCCATCTTTGTGCGTATTCTTTGAACGATTCCCTGTCTTTTTGAACCATGACCCTAAGTTGATCACGGTCAGGCTCCATGTCCATGTTGTACTTGTATTGTTTGATGAATGCTTCTCACAAATCATTAAAAGTATGGATGTTAGTGTTGTCCAAACTCATATACCACTTCAACGCAGCACCAGTCAAATTATCCTGAAAAAAGTGAATCAGCAGACACTGATCATCAATATGGGTAGACATTCTCCTCACGTACATCACCAGATGAGAACGATGGCATGTGTTACCCATGTACTTCTCAAATTCCGGGACCTTGAACTTAGCAGGTATCTTAACATTCAGGACCAAGCATAGCTCATTTGCATCCTTCCCAAATAGCTCTTTTCCCCTGAGGGCCTTAATCTCTCTCTGCATCTTGTCAAACTGCTCTTGAAAATCATGCATTCTGTCATAAAGACCCAAGTCTTCACTCGGTGGAGGAAAAGGACAACACACATCATCATTAACAAACGGAACCATATTCACCGAAGGAGGCACAACAGGAGCAGCATGCACCACAGGAGGTGCTGGAGTAACAATAGTCTGAACCACTGAAGTATCTTGAGGCCCAAGATTGAAACCTTCAGGTGCAAAATTTTCTGGCATTCCCCATGGATAACCTTGAGGCATACAGTTCTGAACAACAGCCAGAGTAGAAAATATGGGAGCAGTCAAAGCTTCAGTAGTTGCCCTTGTTGGTTGAGGTTGAACACTCGGTGGCTGATTCTGAGCAGCCACCAGAGCATCCATCAGAGTATTCAAATTGTCCAAGCCGGCCTTCAAAGCAGAAACTTCTTCGCGCAGCTCGTGATTCTCTTGCTCTAAACTGTCCATCTTCTTTTTGAAATTAGCCCGAGTGTTGTAGTGATGAGTCAGCTTTCTATTGAAGTAAAGAAGCTGGGTAAGACACCTGGATATGCATAACAAATGCAAGAAATATGTGCAATATGATGCATGATATGCAATGCACATGATTATTTTTAATTTTTTATTTAATATCTCAAGGGATTCCTAGATTTATAGACAGATTGCAAACATCAAAGGAATACTGAAATTTTTTATTATAATAAGTCCAAAATGGATTACAAGTTTCAATGATCCCAAGTACAAGATGAAAATAAAATCTAAAACCCTGAGAAATAAAACTGATGGAGATCACTCTATACGCTGACGCTTCTCCGTGAGCCTGGCAATCTGAGCCTTCAGCCTCTGGTTTTCTTCCACATGTCTGATGGCAACCTTATTCTAATCATTTGAGTAATCAACACATGATTGAGGCTTAGGAGAAAATAAATCCCCTTGCTTCTCCATAGACTCTACCGCTCGACTCTCAAGGATCTTAATCAAGTCATCTTTCTCCTTCAAATCTTCTCTATAAGAACTCTCTAAAGTTTGGAACTTGTTCTTCCAAGCATCCTTTTCCTGTTGCATCCTAACCAAAGCAAGTTGTAGCTCTTCCAGATCATCTAATAAGGGGGGAGTGGTCTTCACAAATAGATCAGGCATGGGTGTCTCCCGGGTATACGACATCTTTAAATGAATGGCTCTCGATCGGACCCACTGAAGATATGGCTGCAAAGAAACAGCACGCCTAGGTCCCAAATCCTTCCTACCCTTCTTATGAATGTGACGCCAGGACTTCACAATATGCTCCCTATCTTCCCTATGGTCTTCCCCTTCCTTCAGAAAGAAACTACTCAAATGAATACTATTTGGTTTATCCCTCATCGGATAACCAAGTTGTCGCCGTGCAAGAACATGGTTATAGTTAACTCCTCCCTTTGTACCAAGAAGAGGTACATTGAGGAAACTACCACAACTGTCAATAATCTCTATATCCTGGTAAGCTCGATGATACCAATCAATATCCGAGTGAGTAAGTGCCATGATCTTAAGAGCACAACAGTGTTCCTTCTTGACATCCCAAAAAGCATCAGTCTGAGGCATATGAGAGATAAACCACCGGTATAACAGAGGCGTGCAACAGATAATCATCCCCCCATGATAATAATTCTGAAGATGAATAGAGTAATAAGTGTAGCGGTGAAAATTGGAGATCAAGCTATTAATTAACTTGACTCACAAAAGCAAGAGTCGCCACCGCGCTTTATTATTTCCAAGGGAAAAGGGAAAAGAGCGAAATAAAACCCTAAAAAACATGCAATGTAAAATAAAAAGTAATACAAAGCGTTTTTGAAAAGAGATCAAGAGTTCGGGGGTTGGCTATGCAATGGGAAGGTATTAGCACCCAATGCATCTGCGGTACTCCGCAGGAACCTTTTGAAATATTTGTTTTTTGGTTTAAAATTGTTTGTTATATACAAGGGAAAGAAATGAGTTCTTATTATTGTGTTCGTGAGGGTTTCGCGACCCTTTGCCTATGTATCCAATGAAAGAATCAAAACACCATAGTTCCTCTAGAAAAAGTTGATTTGTTTGGTGTTTTTTAGTGGGCGACATTATCGCACGCATTCTAGCAATAGGCAATGGCCGGTATCGCGGTAGAACGGAGTTAACATGCCCTTGGGGGGAGTTTTGATTTGTTGAGTGTTTTGCATGTTTTAAAGTATGTTCAAGTAATGATTAAAGAGTGTTTTTGATTTTTTTGTGTTTGTTTTCTTGTTGATTTTATCTTGCCTAATTACTAACATTTGTACAAAGCAAATAAAATGCAGAAAGATAGAAACCTACGCTATTACACACATATCAAAAAGCATAAAAAATATGAAGGAAAAGAAAAAAAGTAAGAAAACTGAGTGCATTTCGACCCAGGCAGGAGCACGCTTCGACTGGCATTCTATTGGCCTCCTTTGATTGGGGCTGGCAGCAGTGAAGTTATGTCTTTCGATTGGGACTTTGGCAGAGGCGAAGTCCTATCCTTCGATTGGAGCTTGGCAGGGGCGAAGTCTTGTCCTTCGATTGGCCTTTGGCAGCAGTCAAGTAGTGTACTTCGATTGGAGACTGGCAGAGGCGAAGTCCTGTCCTTCGATTGGGCTTTGGCAGCAGTCAGGTTGTATCTTTCGACTGGGCCTGGAAGTCAGTGTATTGTGCCTTTCGATTGAGACCAGTGGGACAGTATGTTGTGCCTTTCGACTAGGCCTGGAATCTGTGCAAGATGTAATCTTCCTTTATGCTTCCTTCGACTGGGCCTGGAGTCAGTGAGGAAGCCTGGGGCTTCGTTTCAAACTCTTGTCTCCTGTTTCTTTCATTTCAAACATTAAATAACAACATGGCCTGAGGCCATGCTAGTAACAGTTTAATAGTAAAAACGAAAGAGCTCAGTTCTAAAAAAATGTTAAAAAGGGTGGAATCAAAAGGAACAACAGTATGTACATTCTATGAAACGAAAAGTTCAAAGTGTTATGTTCATGCTGGAAACGAACAAAAGTATTATTTACATGCTTGAAACGAAATGTTCAAGGGTAAGAGTGACTTACCTTGCTTCAGGCTGGAACTTGTGTTGAGAGACCTTGAGTGGTGGCTGCCTGGAGCGCTGGATTCGAAAGAGGATGCCAACAGTTGCACTGGGAATCCTGGATTCGAAGGAAGGGAAAAAGCAAGTGTGCTGGGAGCGTTGGACTTGAAGGAAAAGAGAAGCAAGCGTGATGCTTCTGTGATTCGAAGGAGACTTAAGTGGTTGTTCTTCAGAATCGAAGGAAGTAAGTGTTTGGGATTTTTTTCTTCTCACAAGTATTGAAGGGACTTGAGAGATTTTTTGTGTTTAGGAAAATTTGGTGTTTTTTGAGAATGTGTGTTGATGCTCTTCAGAATCGAAGGAGACTGAAGTGTGTGGGATTCTGTTTTTATTTATTTTTTCTCAAGTGTTTATGAACTTTGAGAATTTTTCTGGGTTGGAGAAAATTGGGGAGAGATTCGTCTGGCCCAAAATCCTCTCTTAAAAATGTGTGTGAGGCCTTGTATTTATAGGCGAGGTGGCTGAAGTTTTGGGGAAAAAATGATTTGAACAGTTTGGGAATTCTGTTTCGACCCTTTCTTCTACGCAGCCCTTGTGCACTCCGTTTTGGGCAAGTACAGGACTGTGACAACGCAGGCTTGCAGTATCTTGGAGTTTAGTGACAGGTTGGTGCAGGACTGTTGTAGCAGGCTCAGTAGTGTTTGTTGCATGGCAGTACAGTGGTCCAACTTGTGAATCGAATGAGGTTGTATTACCCAATCGAAGGTTGTTGATCGAAAGAAGCAATGTTGTCCAATCGAAGGCTGTGGATTGAAGGGAGACTGTATTGCCCATCGAAGGGAGACTGTATTGCCCATTGAAGCTTGTGGATCAAAAGAAGCAATGTTGCCCCATCGAAGCATGTGGATCGAAGGGAGACTATTGCCCAATCGAAATATGCTTGCAGGCAGCAAACTTGTCCAATCGAAAGCAGGCGTGCAGGCAGAAAATTTGTCCAATCGAAAGGCTGAACTTGCATTCGAAGGATACCTGTCAACATAGGAAATCAAAGAAACAAAAACACACATTTCGTGCTTGATTAGAAGTTAGTGATACATAGGCAAAAAATGTTCAAAACACTTGACAATTTCTGCATAATCAATGCTCAAAGGTGAGAGGTTGAAAACCAATTGTATTTAGTGACCTTGACCTTTGTATAAAATGCAAAAATGCAAATGGGATCTTAGGTCAAAAATTGGGGTACAACAATAAGCATCACCCAACAATGTAGGAAATGGGTTTCCACTCATGAAGATCCTGATAGCGTTAATGTCGACAAACTTGTCCACATTAGGAAATAAGAACAACCCGTAAGCAAGTAGAGCAAAGATGGCCTCAAAAGCAACTGTACTCTTCATTCTGGAAAAGTAACGAGCTTTATTCAATAAGACTTGAGCTGGTAACCCTCTAATTCCTCCTTTAGTAGTCATATGGGCTTCCACCTCAGACTTCCCTAAGTGAATCAAAGCAACAATCTCATGTGATTTTGGCTCACCCTTCAAACCAGTAAAAGGAACACGATTGGTAACAGGTAAATTCAATAGATAAGAATACTCCTCCAGTGTAGGCATCAACTGATAGTCGGGAAAAGTAAAGCAATGATATATTGGATCATAGAACTGGACCAAGGTCGAGAGAATACCCTCCTTCATCTTCAGCTTCATGAGAGGAATAATGGATCCAAACTTCTTCTGAAAGTCTGCAGAACACTCGATCTCGGGAATTAAACTGATCAACTCATCTATCTTGGGATCCTTGAAACTGTACTTCCTGTTCTTTCTCTTTCCAGAATCCATGGTTAAAAAGTACCTGAGATATTCATAAATAGTCAACCTTAAAATCCCTTGAAATATGGTTTCTTCAAAAGATGCTTATGAGTGCATGGATGCATGATGCAACAATCACACACAAGATCACACATATAGGGTTCATAGGTTCAACATCACGAGCATGAGGTCGAAGGTACTACCTGTGATCGGTGGATCTGGAACTGACTATTTAACGCTGGTTCGCGAAATGTCGCGGAAGCAAGAGTCGCCACCGTCTTTTATTTTCTCCAACATGGACAGGACAAAAGCACAGCAAAATTCCTTATGAGATAGTTTCTCGGTTCGGGAGGTAGATTTATAGAAAGGGAAGGTGTTAGCACCCTTTCTATCCATGGTTATCCATGGGCTCTTAGATACTTGCTCATTGTGTTTTCAAAAAGTTTGTTTGCTTTTCAATTGTGAGTGGGTTTGAAAAAGTTTCGTTTAAAGATTTCAGATCGACTCTTGTATTAGTCCTCAAGAGTGTTTGAAAAAATTGTTTTGAAAGCTTTTTGAAAGTGTCGGTGTGAAAAGAGTTTTGATTTGTTTTTTTTTTAGAGCAAGTATCTATGAGTCATCTACCTACCCTAAGGAATTAGTCTGTGTAAATGTCCTTAAGGTAGTGTCATCCCACCATCGAGAGGTAGGTAGCACCACCATTGGAGGTGTTCGGGTCAATTCGAGTTTAGGGACAGTGTGGTCACCAGAGCAACAGTAGGACACCTAAGAAGCTACCCTTATGCCATTGATCATGGACATAAGGACTTACTAAAACGTCCTATACTCGACGACCACGTTTCGAAGGTAAGGCAACAGTGAGGCATACCCTAAGAGTGGTGTGTGAATTTGTGTGTTATTTTCATGTTATGTTTTATCTTGTACATGTATCATGGTGATCTACGCTTGTTTTTAATTAGCCATTCATTCTTTCAAGCAATTAGAATTTAAAAGTGCGGAAATTTAAATGCGGAAAGTAAAATCCTACGCTATTACAAGGCGCGGGTCTATACATCGCCAAATTACAAAGACCCGTTTTAATAAAAATACGGAAAGTAAAACCTAGTTACTATTACATGGCTTGAGCAATTTCATAATATTGAAAAGAAAATAAAATAACGTGCGAAAAGAATAAAAATAGAATGTTCGAGGGCGTTGAACCCTTTTGAAATTAAATTGAATTAAAAGGCTAATTAATTATTTAATAAAAGGAAAGAAATATTTTTTATGTTTTTGGTATTTAATGAAAACAAGAAAAGAATTAAAATTAGAAGGAAACCCTAGTTCTAAATATTTTTAATTATTAAAGAAAAGGTTAAAGTTTAAAACCTAATTTGCACTCATTAATTATTTTACATATTTATTTACAAAAGTAGTAATTTATAATAATAATAATGATGAGAAAATTATTTATTAAAAAAAGGATGAGAATATTAAAAAAACCTAATTTCTACATATTTTAATTTATTAAGAAAAATGTTAAAATTGAAACCTAAATTAACTAAGTTAATTATTAAAATTATTTACAAAAAATAATGGTGAAATTAATGTTAATAACAATAAACATTTTTTGATTTTTCTGTATTTATTATTGTGAAAATTATTTTATGGTAAAAAGAAATAATTAAAACATTAAAAAAGAGTTAGAAAAGAAAATCAAATAAAAATTAAAAATGTGCAAACCATGGGGGTATTCAGACCCAAAGGGAGGTATGATTTGGGAAATTTGGCCCATTGAATCAAGGCCCTGTTTGACTTTCCAGGATAGAGTGCATGTTCATTGACTGGCGTGCATGGTAGACATCCTCTTATAGCCTTTGGATTGAAGCTCATGGGCGCGTGGCAGGCTTGGATGTGAACGTGCATGATGGACTTTGGATGAAGTGCTGCATAGAAACACATTAAGGAAAAAGATATGAAATATGTGGGGGGACCTGGGAATTGAACCAGGTCCCATTACCTGCAAGCCACCTCAGCCACCAACTGAGCTATTGAGCGCATTTGTTAATATACTGAAGAGTGGTTATTATAAAAGAAAACAAGCGTTAGTGGTGTACACAAAAAATTGCGCGCCAGTATTTGAATCCCCCAGTCATGTCTTGACACGCCAGCTTCGTCTTCATCTTTGTCCCTGTAATATAAACAAATAGCGGGGGTTTTAAACCCCCACTAAATACAACCTGTAAAAATAGAGAATAGCACATGGACAAATATAAAAAGGGCGCGAGGTATTGGTTGATTTCGTCTTGAGGTCACGAATCTATTGGCATAGGTTTGGTGGTCTGATTTTTCCTTATGAAGAAACCCCTAATTTAGAGCTCCTGAAACCCTAATATTCATCAATGGCAGATCTTGGTTCAAGCATTGTTAATTCAGTTAAATGGTACCATTCGCTTCAGAACATCCATATTAGTAAGAATCAACATTTAAAACATGTGAATAATGCATGAGAATTGAAAAACGATAATGGACAAGTTTGTGAAGAAGACGGTTTTTGTTCTACCAATTCTTGGGGTATGGAGACCTGGTTTTGATTGTAATCGACTCCTGGATGCTTTGGCAATGTATTGGAATGCTTTTGGAGCTTTGAATTGTGCAGTAACTAGGATTTCAGTTTCCAACTTTTTGTGAAAATTTGGCAATTTGGTTCTCTCTTTTCTGAGCAGCTTTCGTGTTTTATGCCTTAGGTTTTAGTTGTCCCTTTGTACATGAAGCAAATTAGGTTAAAAAACCAAGCCCAAAGTCCATGTATTAATGTTTTCAATCTTTGATTTTTTTCACATCTTTTTCCAATCTTTTTGCCATGGAAACTTGCCCAATATGGATGATTTTGTCCCCTTGAGAAGGTGCACGAGATCTTTTGCATATCATGAATATATTTGCTGCACAAAAAAGATTTAAAACCATGATTTGCTATTTTTTTCATATTTAAAACTAATTAAATGAATTAATAATAATAATAATTCAAATAATTAATCAAAAATGAGAAAATAAATCCCTTTGAGGTCAATGGGTCGTGCATAGCCCTTGGGTAATGATTCATGGAAGAATTTGTGGCCCATTAGCATTTTTGAAGCTTTTGAAACAAAGTTGACTTTTCAAAATTCCCAAAAATTTCCCAACTTCTCCAAGGCATATCTTGCTCAATTTTGAAGCTATGACCATGTTCTTGGACATTTTGGAAAGGTCCTGAAGTCCTCTAACCATGTCATTTTGATTCACCAATCTCAAGTTATGGTCTTTGACTTAAAGTGCCTTTTTGTTGACTTTTAAAAATGACCTATAATGTTGAAATTGATAACTTTTTGTGAGAGCATTTATTGGACTTGGAGTGTGAAGATGAGTTGTAGGAAATGTCATTCTCTTCAAAATGAGCTTTGGATGATATTTTTATGATAAACCATGAAGAAGTTATGCCTTGGTCAATTTGCAGTTGACTTTTTCAACTGTCCAAAAATAGAAACTTTTGCATCTTGAGACTTTTTGAGCCATGCTTGTGAAATCATGATCAAGAATTGATCAAATGATGTTTTTGGCTTCAAAATAAAATGTTGACCAAAAAGTTTCACTTTTGACTGTCAAATGACCATTTTGCCCTTGCAGTTGATTGTGAAGAATTTAGGGTTTTTGACTGTGCAATTTGATGCTGTGAGTCTTGAAACTTGACATATGGATGCTTGACAATGTATGTAGGTATGTGGGACTTGATTGGACCCTTGAAAACTTCAATTTCTTTGCCAGAACCAAAACCCTAATTTTGACTGTGTTAGGAGGCATTTGGACTGTGCAACCCTTGAGAGATTTTGAACCTTGATCTTGGCAAATCTTGAAGAATATGGGAGGGCAAATTTTGGGGTACAACAGTTTCCCCTGTTCAATCTTCTTAGACCTGAGGATGTAGATTGGCTGGCGCGCCTTTCGTAATCCGAAGGTGGAAGATGATTGAACACTAGAGTGCCCAGAAATTTGCACTCACATAGTAGAATGTTAGCAGTGTGATGGTGGAAATGGGCTTACAGATGCAATTTGGAAACTGATGGATAGGAGGATGGGCTTATAGATTCCATCGGGAGGCTGTCGATCACGTAAGAGATTCCTTAGCGAGAACTTGCGTACCTGAGAAAGAAAATAATTACCTGGCTTGTTATAGGAGTTGATCTTCAAACTCTTTATATAGATGTGCCCTGGCTGGATACAGGTATCGAATCTTTAAACTCTTCAGACGTGCCCTGGAAAGATACAGGAATCGAGTCCGGAGAATATAGTCGTCAACAGATACACCCTGGCAAGATACAGGAATCAGATCTTCGAACTCTTCAGACGTGCCCTGGCAAGATACAAGAATCGAGTCTGGTAATGTTAGTTTTCAACAGATACACCCTGGAAAGATACAGGAATCGGATCTTCGAACTCTTCAGACGTGCCCTGGCAAGATACAGGAATCGAGTCTGGTAATGTTAGTCGTCAACAGATACACCCTGGCAAGATACAGGAATCGGATCTTCGAACTCTTCAGACGTGCCCTGGCAAGATACAGGAATCGAGTCTAGTAATGTTAGTCTTCAACAGATACACCCTGGCAAGATACAGGAATAAGATCTTCGAACTCTTCAGACGTGCCCTGGCAAGATACAGGAATCGAGTCTGGTAATGTTAGTCGTCAACAGATACACCCTGGCAAGATACAGGAATCGGATCTTCGAACTCTTCAGACGTGCCCTGGCAAGATACATGAATCGAGTCTGGTAATGTTAGTCTTCAACAGATACACCCTGGAAAGATACAGGAATCGGATCTTTAGTTGCGACAGTTGATAGTAATCATCTTTTAACCTTTGTCCTGAAAAGACAAAACGTTAATTGTATGCGATGTCATCATGTATAACATGCGATGTTCTTGAAATAAATGAGATTGTATGTTCATGATGCGTATGTGCATGCTATAATGTATGAAGATGTGATGTTTGTGAATGTATGTTTTCGTCTAGGAAAGTAAATCCTTGACGGGTGTCGGGAAGTTAAATCCTGGGCTGATGCTGAATAGTAGAGCTTCTTGTTTCCGCTGGGGGTGATTGTTGCAAGAATACCGGTAGGAGAAGATGACTCCGTTGGGGCATAAACTTGGCGAATAGATTACACTGCGGGGAGTGAACTCTGTGGGGAAAGAGGCACTTTGCTGAGATGTTGATGATAACTCCGTTGGGGATACCATTGATGTGTTATGCTGAAGGAATTGATGAACTCCACTGGGGATAGGAAGACTTCGCCGGGGACGATCTTTCCGTGGCAATTAGCTGAGGATAACCCAGTTATATCCTGGTGGGGAAATAACTTTCTGAATAAAGCCGGGGAGCGTTCGTACTCTGCAGGTGACAAGCTTCCAGAATCTACTGGGGATAAGCTTCCTGCTGGGGAGATGGATTCCACTTTCCTGGGGAAACTTTTCAGATTGGACTGGACTCTCCTGGGGAAATTTTTGAGATATACTGGGGAAGTGGCTCCAATGAATGTTTGTATACCGCCGGGGAACAATCTTAGACCAAGACTGCCGGGGATGCTTGTTAAGAATGTTTGTATACTCCGCTGAGGAATGTTGAGATCTGCTGGGGATACCCAACTTCCTTAGAGCTGCTAGAAGGTTAGCTCTGCTTGGGGAGAGTATTGCTGACTTGCTGGCTCACTCTCTGGGGAATTAAGATATCTTGGTTACATTCTTTGGTCGAACCTATCTTAGTACCTTGGTGGACAGAGAAACTAGATTGCTTAGACAACTTATTACTGCCCCTGTTTCTGTGGGAGAAGATACTGGTGGAGGCCTGATGATGAGCTCATGTAAAACTGCATCTTTGGATGGAGGGAACCTGTGTAGGGTTGCCTGAGGACGAGTCCGTGTAAAACTTCGTCTGAAAGGAAGGAACCGGTGTAGGGTTGCCTGGTGATGATCAAGTAGATAATTGTCCTGTTTGGTCTCGGATATTAACCCACGATCAGTCGTCCACAGAATTTTCCTGGCTGGTTACCAGTGTTGATCTGAAGCTGTAAAGGTAGATGGTAATCATCTTTTGATTGACCTTTCCTTGGTACTTTGGTTGACAAAGCAACTGGATCGCCTGAACAACTTATTATTGCCCCTGTTTCTGAGGTGAGGGAAGAAGATACCTGTGGAGGTGCTTGATGACTGCCGCCTGACAACTCTTCTTCTGGTAGGCAAGTGACGAGATACCGGGACATAGTCGTATGCTTTGATCCCTAATTTTTGCCTGGACCGCCCTTTCGGGTTTTCAGTCCACCAGGATACCCATTTTTGCCCAAGCCGCCTTTTCAGGTTTTCGACTTGCCGGGTGTACAAATTTTTCCATTTCATCCCTTATTTTTGCCCGAACCCTTTTGGTTCGCCGGGAAGCCCTTATTTTTGCCTAGGTGTGTCAACCGAGCGGGTCTTTGATTATGCGTAGTATTTTTTCGACTATGTCCACGCTCTCAGGATGTAGGGAGGTGCCCCTGTTGTTGTGTTTCCATGTGACCCGAAGATCTTCGTTTGATCAGGCAGGATTCGTAGCTGGAATTCGTGTCCAATGCCCCAAGTGATCTAGATGGAGATTTTCCCCAGGCTAGTTGGCCTTTTGAGAGATTCTCCGGATCTTGACTTAACTGCCCCAGATGATGGACCAGGATCAGGCCATGCCCCTTGATTGGAAGTACTTTTGTTCATTAGATATTCTTCGTGCGAACTTCTATGCTGTTCAAACAAAAAGTCATATGTAAACAATGTTATTTTAAAAATTCCAAGCTTATGTCTGTCTTGAAGTTTTTTGCGAAAATGCATTTTTCAGTAAAACAAGCAAATTTTGTAAAATGTGATGTCAACTCGTTATTTTACCGCAAGCCTTAAGGAGTCAGGATACCTTTCGTAACAGTATGCTTTCGAACTAACCCATGCTTCAGCTAGGACTTTTAAGGGTTATAACGTGGCCTGGTTCACGGTTTAAGAAACAAAGGATAAAGGCTCAAATTATATTTGTACCCACCCACTCTTCGTGATGTTCTTCAAACCTAAACTCAGCTGATCGTGCGTTAGACTTTGTTTGAGTCTTTGCTCTGATATTCCGGTGATGGTTTGGATATTGACAATTTACTTTGAATAGGCAGTCATTTCTTTTTTGTTGAGGGTTTGTAGGACCTCTTTCTTTTTGATTTTGTTATCCCTAAATTTTGCCTGAACTGTTTCTTTTGTGATTACAGTTAGCGGGATGCCCCAGTTTTTGTAAGTCTCCTTCGTAGGTTTTGACTTATTGGGCTTTCATTTTTGAAAGATAACGACTGCCTGTCTTTATGATTATTCTGAACCATCATTGTCTTTTGTTTATTTTGTAAGGACCGCTTTGGTGCCATTTGTTATGCACTTGAGTCAACTGAGAGAACTACCCTGCCCCAGGTTATGATTAAGGGTTTCAATTTTCGAAAAGAAAAACTCCTACTTCTTTGGCTCAAAGGGGTTGACGAGGGATTATCTTTCTTATAACTCCAGTGTTTAGGATTTGAAACAATGCATGTACCTCATCAGCGGGGTCTGTTCAAAAGCATACTGTAAAAATCGTGGTATCGTTTTCGTCATCCTCCCTCAAGAGGCTTAGCATTATTAATCGAGAGTTGACATCAAAAAATGAAAGCAGTTTGAATATAGCGAATGCGAATATATTGATTCAAAAATAGACATATGCGATGCATCAATGAAATAACAGCGTTTGACATGATAATTGTTTGAACAATCAAAAGAAAATTACAACTTGAAAGTTCTAATGGACAAAAGTCTTCTCATCTCAGGACTTGTTACTTCAGCTGGTGAATCTTGTAGGGATGGTAGAAAAACTCAGCCTGACCCACTTGGGTGAAATCCACTGCTCCTTCATTAATCAGGTCCTGGACTTTATTCTTCAAAGCCCAGCAGTCGGCAGTGTCATGTCCAGGACTATTAGAGTGGTATGCACATCTCCTATCGGGATGATAGTTAGGAGCAGAGATGTTGGGGTTCCGGGGAGGAGCCCTTAGTGTAATTAGATTCAACCTCAACAGGTGTTGTAAAGCTTGAAACAGCGACATGTTAAGCTGGGTGAATTGCCTCTTGGACCTGCTTGGCTTACCCTGATCAATATGTTGCTCTGGGCGAGGTTGCTTCATGTTGGATCTGTCTTGGTGGAGTTGACTGATCATGGTCCTCAACTCTTCTTGCTCCCGAGCTAAACCTTGGATGAGAGCCCTTTTCCCTAGCATCTGGGTTTTCATTGTGTCTACCTCAGCTTGCAGGCGTTTCAGCCGTTCGTCCTTGTCATCTTCGGGACTTTTCTTAGCCAAATTCCCCATGAGGAGTGTCCTCAACTCTTCTTGCCCCTTGGATAGGCTTAAGAAGATCTCCCTGAACTGAGTCTCTTAAGCATGAGGATCCTGGTTGTCTGGTTGGAAAGCCATTGCTAAAATAAACAGCGAGGAAGGTAAGTGACCTGTAACAAGGATACCTGTAATGCAATGATGTGTATGTATGCATGCAATGTTTTCAAGGATCTTGCGGGATAGACAAGAAAATTTGTTAGAATCTGCATTTTGTAGCTTGATGGAAGGCACTGCATATTGTTGAGAGTCCTTCTTCAAGAGTCAAGGCTCACCATATCGAGTGGGTCATCGCCCCTGACTTAAGTCATCAACCTGGCTAGAGGAAAATAAATCCCCTTTTCCCCTTGCTAGACATTTTGGTTCATCATGACCTGTATCACAAGCCCTTGAGATCCTTGAAATGGGTTAGTCTTATGTAGGATGTATGCAATGATATGATGTTATGATGTTATGCTATGCGTGGAGTAATGTAGGTAAACCCTGTTATGAGTCCAGATTAAGGACTGTAAACAAAACCTGCAAGAAATTCGAGTGTCAGATAACAAGCATGCAAATAGTCAAGTTTGAAAGCACACAAGTCACACAAAGAGCCCTTAGAGTTTAGGCCAGCATGGGGTCTAGGTATTACCCTCTTGAAGTTGGTGGGCTCAACCTGTCCTATCAGAAGTAACCGGGTTCTAAGGGTCCCAATATCATTGGATTGCTTTCATTGTTCATCGTTTCTATTTAGCCACTGAACTGGCGACCGAAATATTCCAAGAAAACAACCCTCAATTGAGTGTAGTATCGAGTATCAACCAACCTCAGACTGCACCAAAGTCAGTTATCTCACTACCCTAAAGAGGCCAAGATGGTTCAATTAAGGTTCCTAAGGTCAGTTGATGCTTCACGACACCACGCGGCGGCCCCGTACTCTCCTTGACTGGACTCAAGGGTTACCGGTACACACCAAAGTGCCACATCAATGTAGCAGACTGCTTCAACCATGTCGGTATACCCCGCACAGTTCCCTCACAGCCTTGTTGCTACTTTCTAATAAGGTATCCCCAGATCCGGGTTAGGATCTATAGAACTCCCAAGACAGGCCTACAATTTAAAGCAAACAATTCAGACAATTGAAAACACAAGTGATCTTAGTCCTAAGGTACACCTCACTTTAAAATATTCCCTAGCAGAGTCGCCAGTTCTGTGATCGGTGGATCTGGAACTGACTGTTTAACGCTGGTTCGCGAAATGTCGCGGAAGCAAGAGTCGCCACCGTATTTTATTTTCTCCAACATGGACAGGACAAAAGCATAGCAAAATTCCTTATGAGATAGTTTCTCGGTTCGGGAGGTAGATTTATAGAAAGGGAAGGTGTTAGCACCCTTTCTATCCATGGTTATCCATGGGCTCTTAGATACTTGCTCATTGTGTTTTCAAAATGTTTGTTTGCTTTTCAATTGTGAGTGGGTTTGAAAAAGTTTTGTTTAAAGATTTCAGATCGACTCTTGTATCAGTCCTCAAGAGTGTTTGAAAAAATTGTTTTGAAAGCTTTTTGAAAGTGTCGGTGTGAAAAGAGTTTTGATTTGTTTTTTTTTTAGAGCAAGTATCTATGAGTCATCTACCTACCCTAAGGAATTAGGCTGTGTAAATGTCCTTAAGATAGTGCCATCCCACCATCGAGAGGTAGGTAGCACCACCATTGGAGGTGTTCGGGTCAATTCGAGTTTAGAGACAGTGTGGTCACCAGAGCAACAGTAGGACACCTTAGAAGCTACCCTTATGCCATTGATCATGGACATAAGGACTTACTAAAACGTCCTATACTCGACGACCACGTTTCGAAGGTAAGGCAACAGTGAGGCGTACCCTAAGAGTGGTGTGTGAATTTGTGTGTTATTTTCATGTTATGTTTTATCTTGTACATGTATCATGGTGATCTACGCTTGTTTTTAATTAGCCATTCATTCTTTCATGCAATTAGAATTTAAAAGTGCAGAAATTTAAATGCGGAAAGTAAAATCCTACGCTATTACAAGGCGCGGGTCTATACATCGCCAAATTACAAAGACCCGTTTTAATAAAAATACGGAAAGTAAAACCTAGTTACTATTACATGGCTTGAGCAATTTCATAATATAGAAAAGAAAATAAAATAACGTGCGAAAAGAATAAAAATAGAATGTTCGAGGGCGTTGGACCCTTTTGAAATTAAATTGAATTAAAAGGCTAATTAATTATTTAATAAAAGGAAAGAAATATTTTTTATGTTTTTGGTATTTAATGAAAACAAGAAAAGAATTAAAATTAGAAGGAAACCCTAGTTCTAAATATTTTTAATTATTAAAGAAAAGGTTAAAGTTTAAAACCTAATTTGCACTCATTAATTATTTTACATATTTATTTACAAAAGTAGTAATTTATAATAATAATAATGATGAGAAAATTATTTATTAAAAAAAGGATGAGAATATTAAAAAAACCTAATTTCTACATATTTTAATTTATTAAGAAAAATGTTAAAATTGAAACCTAAATTAACTAAGTTAATTATTAAAATTATTTACAAAAAATAATGGTGAAATTAATGTTAATAACAATAAACATTTTTTGATTTTTCTGTATTTATTATTGTGAAAATTATTTTATGGTAAAAAGAAATAATTAAAACATTAAAAAAGAATTAGAAAAGAAAATCAAATAAAAATTAAAAATGTGCAAACCATGGGGGTATTCAGACCCAAAGGGAGGTATGATTTGGGAAATTTGGCCCATTGAGTCAAGGCCCTATTTGACTTTCCAGGATAGAGTGCATGTTCATTGACTGGCGTGCATGGTAGACATCCTCTTATAGCCTTTGGATTGAAGCTCATGGGCGCGTGGCAGGCTTGGATGTGAACGTGCATGATGGACTTTGGATGAAGTGCTGCATAGAAACACATTAAGGAAAAAGATATGAAATATGTGGGGGGACTTGGGAATCGAACCCAGGTCCCAGTACCTGCAAGCCACCTCAGCCACCAACTGAGCTATTGAGCGCATTTGTTAATATACTGAAGAGTGGTTATTATAAAAGAAAACAAGCGTTAGTGGCGTACACAAAAAATTGCGCGCCAGTATTTGAATCCCCCAGTCATGTCTTGACACGCCAGCTTTGTCTTCATCTTTGTCCCTATAATATAAACAAATATTGGTTGATTTCGTCTTGAGGTCACGAATCCATTGGCATAGGTTTGGTGGTCTGATTTTGCCATATGAAGAAACCCCTAATTTAGAGCTCCTGAAACCCTAATATCCATCAATGGCAGATCTTGGTTCAAGCATTGTTAATTCAATTAAATGGTACCATTCGCTTCAGAACATCCATATTAGTAAGAATCAACATTTAAAACATGTGAATAATGCATGAGAATTGAAAAACGATAATGGACAAGTTTGTGAAGAAGACGGTTCTGTTATACCAATTCTTGGGGTATGGAGACCTGGTTTTGATTGTAATTGACTCCTGGATGCTTTGGCAATGTATTGGAATGCTTTTGGAGCTTTGAATTGTGCAGTAACTAGGATTTCAGTTTCCAACTTTTTGTGAAAATTTGGCAATTTGGTTCTCTCTTTTCTGAGCAGCTTTCGTGTTTTATGCCTTAGGTTTTAGTTGTCCCTTTATACATGAAGCAAATTAGGTTAAAAAACCAACCCCAAAGTCCATGTATTAATGTTTTCAATCTTTGATTTTTTCACATCTTTTTCCAATCTTTTTGCCATGGAAACTTGCCCAATATGGATGATTTTGTCCCCTTGAGAAGGTGCACGAGATCTTTTGCATATCATGAATATATTTGCTGCACAAAAAAGATTTAAAACCATGATTTGCTATTTTTTCATATTTAAAACTAATTAAATGAATTAATAATAATAAAAATTAAAATAATTAATCAAAAATGAGAAAATAAATCCCTTTGAGGTCAATGGGTCGTGCATAGCCCTTGGGTAATGATTCATGGAAGAATTTGTGGCCCATTAGCATTTTTGAAGCTTTTGAAACAAAGTTGACTTTTCAAAATTCCTAAACATTTCCCAACTTCTCCAAGGCATATCTTGCTCAATTTTGAAGCTATGACCATGTTCTTGGACATTTTGGAAAGGTCTTGAAGTCCTCTAACCAATGCCTTTGGTCCCATGTCATTTTGATTCACCAATCTCAAGTTATGGTCTTTGACTTAAAGTGCCTTTTTGTTGACTTTTGAAAATGACCTATAATGTTGAAATTGATAACTTTTTGTGAGAGAATTTCTTGGACTTGGAGTGTGAGGATGAGTTGTAGTAAATGTCATTCTCTTAAAAATGAGATTTGGATGGGATTTTTCTGATAAACCATGAAGAAGTTATGCCTTGGTCAATTTGCAGTTGACTTTTTCAACTGTCCAAAAATAGAAACTTTTGCATCTTGAGACTTTTTGAGCCATGCTTGTGAAATCATGATCAAGAATTAATCAAATTATGTTTGTGGCTTCAAAATAAAATGTTGACCAAAATTTTTGACTTTTGACTGTCAAATGACCATTTTACCCCTGCAGTTGACTGTGAAGCATTTAGGGTTTTTGACTGTGCAATTTGATGTTGTGAGTCTTGAAACTTGACATATGGATGCTTGACAATGTATGTAGGTATGTGGGACTTGATTGGACCCTTGAAAACTTTAATTTCTTTGCCAGAACCAAAACCCTAATTTTGACTGTGTTAGGAGGCATTTGGACTGTGCAACCCTTGAGAGATTTTGAACCTTGATCTTGGCAAATCTTGAAGAATATGGGAGGGCAAATTTTGGGGTACAACACTACCCATAAGGTATTGGTCTAAAAAAGTTATCACCTGCCGAACAAGGTTCTAGAGGTTCCCAGAGTCCACATCCTTCCTTCGGATATTACCAACTTCCTGATTGACTCGATAATTAGTAATATTCTCAAGAAAGACTCGTCTGAACGTAGTATCGCGTGACAACTATTTCTGGATTACTCTATCATAGCTTCTGCACTACACCTAAAAGGCCAAGATGGGTTTGGTATTCTACGGTCCTCAGTTTCAGTAGGCTCCCAGGTTGAAAGCAGTACGTCTTCCCGATTACTCGATAAATGACACTACAGTTAAAGGGGCCTCCACTGAGTGGGGGATCTCATGCCTCCTTTTTTGGGATTACTCCCTCAAAGTTAACATGGCTATATCGCCCGTCCTATCTTAAAGTTTGCCCAAGTTCGGGTATAGGACTTATGAGTAATCACCAAGCACCCTGAAAACCAGGAAAATCCAGACAAAACATATATATAACATATAACACATAAACAACAATAGCACATATACAGATGTAAACAAAGATAGGCTTAACCCACTTAGGGATGGACCAACAAGAGGTCAATCTTTCCCTAGTGAAGTCGCCATTTTTCTGTAGCGGTAGAAATATTTAAGACTAATTCATTGGATTGACTAGACTTTATACAAATCAAAATCAAAATTGCCACTGCGCTTTATTGTTTCCAAAGGAATGGAAAAAGAGTTAATAACCCAAAAAGAGGGGGAAAGATTCAAGGTAAGGGGGTTGGTTATGCAAAGGGAAGGTATTAGCACCCTAAACATCTACGGTACTCCGCAGGAGCCTCTTTGTAAAATCTGTATATTTTGGCTATAAAAACTGTTGTATATGAAATGGATGGTGGAGGTGAGAAAAGAAATATATTTTTTATGATTTTTGCACCCGCCGCAGTTGCGAACCTTTAGTGCCTACGTACCACCTTTTGTGCAATAGGGGATAAGGTTACACGTAGTTCCTCTTTCAAAAATTTAAAACAACAAATGTGTTGGTTAATTTTATAAGATAAAACATCATCGTCATTGTCCGTGTGGAAGACACACCTACTACCCACAATCATGAGAAAGGAGAATTTGCATCATCTCAGAGTGGAGGATATGGCTTGGATTTCAAAATCAACAATGCCTCACTCAACACCCAAGTGGAAAATATCTCTCTTCACTACATATTGTAGAAGTATAGTTGTTTGCATCACTACAAGGATTGACAAGAGTTTAATCTTTTAAGAAAAAGTTTTAAAGGTACAAAGCGAAAGTGGCAAAAATGGTTTGAAATGAGATTGATTGACGTTTAGTCTTCTCACAAAAAGATGTCAAGGTATTATTAAGTTGGTTGGAGTTTATTTATGAAAATGTTTTGAAAATACATGGACCTAAGTCCAAGTTTATTATGAAAATAGTTCAAGTTTCAAAACAAGGAGAGTTTTCAAAAATGAGGGAGAAGATTTTGAAATTAAAGAAGATGGGAGGAGAAGAAGAGACTATCCTAAAGCATAAGGTAAAAGCTAGGGATAAGAACCATCTAACCAACAAAAAGCCAATACTTGACATTATGAGCCAAGATAGAATTCCCATTCTTTGGATTGAAACCAAGCAAGCAAAGATACTAGACCTCTTGAGAGAACCAAACTTCAAGTGTATTAAGTCTTCACAAAAATTGGGCAGAGTAACGGCTGTATACGGGTGAATTCCAGATTACAAACAGAGAATGTAATCACAAAAACCTGCACACAAAAATAAGCAAGCAACCCAATGTCTTGAGGTAAACCTCAAGAACTCCAGACAAAATAATCAGATAAGATCATAAGGTCTCCAAGATAGGCCAAGGTTTCTAATCCAAAGTCCAAGAAAAAGTCCCATGCTCCATAATGCCAAGGATAGTAACCAAATAGTCCAAGTACCATTAAAGATTTTTTAGGGTTTATGTTGATTATTAAGTATCCTAAGAAAGTAAAAGAAAAACTCAAGTGAGCAAAGTAAAAATGGCAAGAAAATAAATGCTCAAATGAGCAAAGATGAAAATGACATGAAATGTAAATGCTAAAAGTAAATAGTACATAAAGCATAAAAAGAATAAAAGCATAAGGTAAAACAAGTCAATAATTAGTGGTTAGTTGGATGACCATTTTGAAACTTGCATTTGGAACTCATTAGAGGATTGGTAGAACCAAAGCCTCCACACAACAAGTTGCATTTGCTTTTTGTCAAGTATATCATCCATTTGGAATTCTCATAAGTACCATTTAATGATCAACGATGTTTAAGTGATCCGCGTTGACCAAAGGTGTTGTAGATCCATTAGAGAATTGGTAGAACCAAAGCCTCCAACCAATGAATCTCAAGGTTATTGGATCAAAGAGATCAAATTAACATACTTGGGCTTGCAATCATAAGTTTGGGCCACGAATGATCATTTATTTGAATCGGGACAAAATTTAGCGCTATGTTAAGCAATCGTAAGTGGACTTATATAGAAGTCGCACCTATTTTGAGGCCGGTCAATAGCAATTTATGCACCATTTATTGTTAAAATAATATAGAGATCATTCTCCAACAACATCTAGTGCAATAAGAAGGGGATGAGATGAAGAGGGGTGGGAAAAAAATACACAAACCACATTTGAATTAACTTTTAATCAAACTATTATTAAAATCATTCATCCATTTTTGTGGAGTTAAACTCAACACCATGGATCCAATGATGTTAATAAAGTTCATGATCCAAAATCTAACCCAAGATCAGCCAGAAAATAGTCACAAAATAATATCACATTTAATATACACAAAAAAAAAGGATTTAAAAAATGTTTTAAAAAGAGAAAATAATGAGAAAAATATCAACTATGTTCAAATTAATCAAGAAATAAAAAGTAAGACCATAGAAAAATCAGAAAAAGGCTCAAATAATTTTACAAATTTTTGGTAATTTTTAAAGTCAGAAACCATTTTTAAAATTAAAATAAATGGGTAAAATAAACAAAAAATGGTAAAAAATAGTAAATTCAGAAACAAAAATAAAATAAGGTCACCAATATTTGTCACCATATCATTGGATCATTCCATAATTTTTTCAGAATTTTAAAATGTATAAAAATATTTTTAAACATTTAAAACAAATCAAATAAGTGTAAAATTTATAAAAAAAATACCAAAACATAAAATTAAATTGTGAAAAAATAAAAATCAGAAAGAGAATAATCAAAAATATTTTTCATAATTTTTTCAGATTTTTTGGACTAAAAGTGAATTTTCTATGATTTTTTGAAATTTAAAACAATTAAAATATAAAAATCAGAAAAAGAAAATAAAAGTAAAATATGTGGACCATTGGATGAGAGTCAAAACGCGTTAGTAATCAAATCCAAGGGATCTGGCGCGCTGTGCATATCATGGTCATTAGTGAATAATATACAGAATCATTAATTAAATCAGATTTGAAAAATATAGATGTGCGCCTTCATTGGTTGGAAGATGACACGTTGGTCATCTTCAACCTCCAGCCATCACGAATTACAGGTCTCTCAAACTGTAAAATCAGAAGCTCAGACCTATGCCGTTCGCTTTGTCTCTTCAAGACGAAGACAAACACACCCTCGCGCCAAATTTATATAAACTGGAGCTCAAGCAATTTGGAAGGAAAGTTTTGAAAAGGGATTTGAAATTTCATGGTCAAAACGTGTTTCCAGTAAAAGATAAATGTTGCGACTAGAACCAAGGCAATGAGAGCAACACAATGATATCAGAGTTTTGAAGAATTGATGAAGGAATCTACCTATTTAATTTGAGTTGCAGAGCTCTAAAACTGGACTTCTATGGAGCAATATAGGGCACAATTCTTGAATGTAATTATGTGGTTAGCTTCAGGGAAGATCAAGAAAGGTGAATTGATGGAAAAATTGGATTGAAAAAGGCTCGAGAATGGATTTTGAAGTTACAGAAAATTGAGTTATGGAGCAAGTTTGGCAGGGTGATTCTGGTTATCCAAGCTTGGGAAATTGAATGGGATAGTTCATGTATTTATAGGAGAAGCGAATGGGATCAAAAGGAAGAGTCAATGATGCGTTTTGGAGGGAATTCGTGCAAACATGATGCACGATTGAAGTGTGATCCAAACTTCATCAAAACCCATCCAATTCTTGCATTTTGATGCACTAATCCACTTGGGAAAGTTTGCTAATCATGTTTAGACCCAAAACGCGTGTTAATTTGAGGTTTAGAGGTTGTAACATGAAATTCAAATTCTGACTTACAAGGAAACTTCAATTCCAATTTACCATTTTGGAAACTATGGCATTCTCAGCTCAAGGGGTCTCAAGGCCTGATTCTTGATACTTTGGAAATATTAGGTTACAAGCTTTGCAATGGAAAAAGAATGGAATCAAATGGATGCTTGAGCTGAAAGTTGCATTGAGTCAAAGTTGAAGAAAAAGGATTGACTTTCCATACTTAGAAATATTTCAAATTCTTCTTCAAAAATGACCTATAATCTTTTGCATCCAAACATGGCCTTCCACTTAGAATTTGCTCTTGACCAAAAAAGATGGAATGAATTAGATCTCTTTAATTACATTTTGAAACTTGAACCACTCAAAATCTCCAAAAATTGAGCAAGTTATGACTTGTTGAAGTTGGCCAAAAATCATGAAATGACCTATAATCTTTTGCATATTTAAGGAAAATTCCATCCATTTTCCCACTTTGCACATAAAAGAAGGAATAAATTTCACATCTTCAAGATCATTATGGAAAAAGAATGGACTCAAGGTGATGAACATTGAACAAGTTATGATCATTTGAAGTTACTTATGTAAAATTATGGATTCATCTGGATGACTTGTAATCTTTCTTCTTCACCAAGTTTCTTCCACATGAAAACTCTTTGGAATTTTTGAAGTGATTTATTGATAACCCTTTGAAGAGAAGGATGTCTTTGGAATCACTCAAAAATACCAAAAGGTGAGCAAGATATGCTTCTTTGAAGTTCAAAACCCTAGCTTCTAGATCAAGAGAATGCCTTGAGTAACTTTGACAAGTTTGAACAAACTTCTTGTACCAATATTCTTGCTTTGTGAATAGAAGTTGTTGAGGATGATAATAAGACTCATAGCCACAAAAACCACTTCCATATCTTGAATTTTGAGATAAATATGCTCTTGTGACCAATAGGAACAAGGCTTTGTCCAAACATGGCAACTTCTCCAATAAACCCCTTGTACTTTTGAGTCAAATCTAATAACCTTGAAATGTGATGAACCAAAGAAACCTTGCCATGCCAATTATCCCAAAACAAATCCAATGATGAGGTTTGAACTTCTCAAGCTATATTGACTAGGGCATGGAAATAAACTCATGAACCCATGGAGTAACTTGTTAAATTTCATTGCCCTTACCTACATGGATAACAAGCAAGACAAGCCAACATTGTATTATATTAGTTAAATGAAGAAAATAAAAAAATATTCATGATCACAAAAGGAACATAAGTCAAGGTGCTTGGTAATCCCTCAAAAGGAGCAAAACTCAAAGTAGGGAGGGGAACCAAGAATCCTAGTGTGATCTTGTTGTGAGTGCATCAACATGGTATGATGAAGGGATCTTAGGGGCAAAAATTGGGGTACAACACCAGTCACATGTGTAACTCTCAAAAACACATGGTCACTTGCTTGAAATTCTAAGTCATTCCTTCGCTTGTCATGATAAATCTTCTGTCTACTTTGGGAAGCTTTCATCTTTTCTCGAATCAACTTCACCTTCTTAGTAGTCTCACGAACAAGTTCAGCTCGAAGTACTACACTTACTCCAGATTCGTGCCAACATAAAGGAGATCTACATCTTCGACCATACAACGCTTCAAAAGGTGCCATCCCAATACTAGAATGGTAACTGTTATTATAAGTGAACTCTATCAACGGAAGGTAAGTGTAATACGGTGGCAAAACCGATTGTTTTTGTTACTACTGGTTTTTGCATTTTTTGTTCACAAATGTACAATAAGCAAGAGTCGTCACCGTCTTTTATTTTATCCAACAAAGGAAAAGGGAAAAAGAACAGAAAAAACCTTTTTCAAGATATTTCTGAGTACAAGGGCTAGATTATAGAAAGGGAAGGTGTTAGCACCCTTTCTATCCATGGTTTTCCATTGGTTCTTAGGTACTTGCTCATTTTTAAATTGCTTTTGTATGCTTGTGTGATTTTAAAAGTTTTGAAATTGCCTTAGTGCGGTGATTCACTTTATGGTAACCCTTGTATCAGTCCTCAAGAGTGTGATAAAGTGTTTTGAAAACTTTTGTTTGAAAAGTGTTTGAAAGTGTAGGGTGTGAAAAGATTATTTTGAGCAAGTACTTAAGAGTTTCTACCTACTCGAAAAAGACTGTTCGTTTTTCTTATTTCCTTTAGACAACGTTATCCTACTATTAAGGAGTAGGTAGCTCCATCGTTGGAGTTTGAGGGACAACCGAAAGGGAGATTATGGTCACTTAAGGAAACAAGACAAGATCTCTTAGTAACTGTCCTAAAGTTCTAAGATCACTTTTTTACTGAGGAAACGTCGAAAGGGTCATCGAGGGACTAGTGATCTTTGATTTAGAGGACAATCACTAAAAATTCTCATGTTTCGAGAATAGTGATTGTTTTCCGAAGGCAACCGAAGTGGGGAAAAACCCTAGGAGTGAGAATGTGCGAGTGTTTAATTTCAGTTTATTTAATCTTGCATATTTAGGGTTTTCTACTGTTTTAAATTATTGATCTTTTGCATACAATCCTACACATACATCTAACATTTTATAATTGCAGAAATTAAAAGCAGAAAAGAAAACCTAATTATTATAGGGCTTCGGGGGATGGGGATTACATAATCAAAAACTTTGGGGAAAATCGGAAAATAAAAGCAGTAATAAACCTAAGTTAAAAGCTATTACAAACTCGAAACAAATACAATAATTGGAAAAAATAAATAAATAAATGCGCGCGAGAATAAATTAAACGAGGAATTAAAGTTTAATGAATCTAATTGATTTAGAAGAAAAATATTTTTGGATATTTGAGAAACTAATTAATTTTGCAAATTAACCTAATTTCTAATTAATTTTAATTATGAAAAAGGAGTTTAAATTATCCTAATTAACCTAATTAATTAATTAAATTAAATATTTTATGAAAAAAACCTAATTCTAATGTTTTTTGTATTTTTATGATTTTAAGATTTAATTAAAAAAGGATTTTTAAAACAATTAAAAAATAAAACAATAAAAAAGTTAAAGAAATTAAAACAAAAATTCAAATGGGCCTAATATGAGAAGTAATTTGGGGGTGTCTTACTGAATTCATGTTAGGCCCATAATAGTTGGCCCATCTGTCAGCGCGTGATCCAGTGAGGCTCTCATCTGGGGGTTCACCATGCGCTGCTTTTGCTAGATGTTTAGATCTGATCACATGATGGGCTTGATGGTTGAGATATGGGGCGCATGTTAGACGTTTGATGGTGAGGCATATGGGATCTGCAAGAAGCAACTCAGAAAATAGGAAAATGTTGAGACCTGGGATCGAACGCAGGTCCTTCCTCTCAAAGGGCAACCCCTGGACCAACTATGCTGGAACGCTTGTTTTTTAATATAATAAACAAATAAAAACATAAGTTAAACAAAGTAGCATGCCCGGAAAAACGCGTGTGGATTCAAACTGTCCAACCAGGCTTGGACACATCATCATCTTCCTCGCTGGGACTGTTGTTTTAGAAAGGACTTTTACCTACAGTCCAATCTGTCACTATAGGCTATAGTGAAGGTTTTTTATTGTAACTATAAACCTGTAAAACTCTAAAATACAATTCAAGCAGAATAAATTCCATCCAAAGACATGGATCAACTGCAAATATTCCCCTGAACATGAAGAGGCCCTTAATTTTGTCCAATTTTGCCTCTATCTAGGGTTCCCCAATTTGAAGCTTCAGAACCATAATAATGGCAAATAATTATACCTGCACTCAAGATTAAATTGAAATATCCATAAACATTCATGTGATGATCATGAACACAAATATGCAGTTAAATCATATTTATAATGGATGAATGTGTAAAATTGAGATTGGAAAAAATATGAATCGTGAGTGCAAGGGCACGATTCTGGACACTGCAAGCTTTGGGAATGATCGTGATAGCTTCCTAGACGTCCAAGGATTATTGTTTGATCCTTAGAACAACTTGCATCGGCCTCCAGAAGGGAAATCGATCTGCACTTTTTGTTGGAAAATTTGGAATTTTTCTCTCTGTTTTATGGCTAGCTACGCGTCTGTTCTCTTGTCCTTTAGGTCTTGATTGTCCTGGTATAAGTAGTGAATCAATCTAGGGTAATAGAATTAGAAAGAATCAAAAGATGTTATGGTCTTGAATTTTGATTCCAATCTTTCCACATTTGGAGATTTCTTCTTGTTTTGAGCTTGCACGATTTTTTTCCTTACTTGACAGCTCATGGGATATTCAATCAATGCCAAAATAAATCTTATCCCATTTATTTGATTTATTTTTGATTTAATTTGATTTTATTTGAATTTTAAATAAATAAAATCAAAATAAATTTAATAAATAAGTGAATAAGGCATGGAGGGTCCCATAGGTCGTGGACCATGCTAGGACTGAGATTCAATCTTGAAAAGATGGGCCCATGTGGAAAAAAATGCAATTTTGGGCATTGTTAACTTTGTGCAAATTTCCAAAAATGGCCAACTTTGACAATGCATATCTCTCTCAATTTTGACCCTAAGAGGTTATTCTTGAACTTTTAAGAAAGCTTAGGATGTTCTCTAAACAACCCTTTTGGTTTCATCTCCATTGGATCTTCCATGTTCATGTAAGGAGCTTTGACCCAAAAGGTGTTTTTGTTGACTTTTGAAAAGGACCTATAATGTATGAATTTATATCTTTTTATGAGTGCATTTATTGAACTTGAGGGCTGAAGAAGAGATGTAGGGAACTGGATTCTCTTCAAAATGAGCCTTGGATGAGAAATTTCTGATAAAGTATGAGAAAGTTATGCATGGTCAAAGTTTGGTTGACTTTTCCAACAGAAACCCTAATTTAGCAACTTTTGAGTTTTGATGAATTAGGAGCATTCCTTGAGGAATAATGATCAAGCCTTGATCAAATGATGGATATAACTTCAAAATGTTGATGTTTACCAAAATTTTTGAAGTTTGACTATATGTGGGTCACAATTGACTTTTGACCTAGTATAGTTGATTTTCAGGATTTGAGCAGTTGACTGAGCAAACTTATTTGTGCAAGGCATGAAACATGGCATGGATGATCTTGAGGACATATTAGGGCAATGGAAACCATTTAGGACCCTTGAAACTCAAACATCTGGATGGGGAGTGAAACCCTAGTTTGAGGCTCATTGTCTTAGGAGGAGGATTTGTCTTGTCAATCCTTAGTCAACTTGAGCAATTGAGGACCTCTAGGAGTAGGTTTTGAGTAAAATGAGAGGGAAAATTTTGGGATGCAACAGCTTCCCCTGTTCAATCTTCTTAAACCTGAGGATTTAGATTGGCTTGTCTTCCTTTCGTAGTTTGAGGGGGAAGATGATTGAACACTAGAGTACCCAGAAATTTGCACTCGCATGAAGTAATACTGATCGATGATATTGGGAATGGGATTAAAGATGCCATTTGGAAGGCAACGGAGAATCTTCAAATATGGGCTTAAAGATACCATCCAGAAAAGATATCAGTCGCATAAGAGATTCCTTTGTGAGAATTCATGTACCTGCCATTGAGGAGGACTTCACCGGGGAATGTTGATTTATGTCCTGGGAAATAGAGTCTAGGAGCTTCGGTTGTCCATTACTCTACTGGGGAATTAACTCTTGATTGATGAGACAAAAGTGAGCTGTTATCTGGTCGAGTCCAGGCTTCACAGTGAGATACTTGGGAAATGTGAAATCGACCGTATCTGGTCGGGTCCAGGTTTTACAGTGTTGTAAACTATTATACGGAGATAAAATAGAAGGAACTTGTATAGGGCTTTCCCGAGATAAGTCCATGCAAAACTGCGTCGGGTAATTCATGAAAAGGAGCCTAGATAGTAGGGCGGTGAAAAGGAACCTGGGTAGTAGGGTTACTTCGAAATAAAATCCTGGATGGTAGGGCTATGAGAAGGAACCTGGATAGCAGGGTTACTTCGAAATAAAATCCTGGATAGTAGGGCTATGAGAAGGAACCTAGTTAATAGGGTTACTTCGAAATAAAAGCTTGGATAGTAGGGCTATAAGAAGGAACCTGGGTAGTAGCATTACTTTGAAATGAAGCTTGGGTAGTAGGGTTGTGAGAAGGAACATGAATAGTAGGGTTACTTCAAAATAAAAGCCTGGATAGTAGGGCTACGAGAAGGAACCTGGTTAGTATGGTTACTTCGAAATGAAGCCTGGGTAGTAGGACTGTGAGAAGGAACCTGGGTAGTAGGGTTACTTCAAAATGAAGCCTGGGTAGTAGGGTTGTGAGAAGGAACCTGGATAGTAGGGTTACTTCGAAATAAAAGCCTGGATAGTAGGGTTACTTCGAAATAGAAGCCTGAATAGTTGGGTTATGAGAAGGAACCTAGGTAGTAGGGTTACTTCGAAATAAAAGCTTGGGTAGTAGGGCTGCTTCATTTGATCACATAGATTAATTGGCACGTTTGGTTTCGGGAACTGATTTTCCATTAGTTGTCCGCAGGTATGACATGTATAGCTTCGCAGATTTAATCTTGAAATGTTGGAATTGTTGATGATGACCATCTTTCCTGAAAAGGTACGGATTAATTATATGCGATGCATGAAATTCATTGTGTGATGATGTTCTCAAGATAAATGAGATTATGTTGTATGCAATATGTATGCGCATGTCATGATGTATGAACATGAAATGCTATTGTGACATATCCGAGTCTGGGAAAATAAATCCCTGACTGCTGCTGGAGAGTACTGGAAATTGAATTCCTGACCGTTGTAGAAAAAGTGGTTCTTCTACTTCCGCTGGGGATGGTGAAAGGAGATGACTATGTCGTGGATTTACTCCCTTCTGTTTGTGAATATTCTGCCGGGGAGAGACTCTGCTTGAGAATAACTCTGCGAGGAATAACTCTATTTGAGAGAGGAGGTGCTTTGCTGGAAGATTTTGCCGATTCAGAGAAATAACCTCCGTTGGGGGATGAACATCCATAGCAGGAGGAATAAACTCTGTTGGGGAATGAGCTTCTGTATTCATTGAAATAAACTCTACTTGGGAGACAACTTTACGAACCACTTGTGATTATAAAATTTGGCTGGGGAATATAGACGTCAGCTCTCTGAAGAAACTTTGCTGGGGAAAATAACTCCTATTTGGGGAAGTCGATGTTAAAGCTCTAGTTGCCTCTACTCTATGGGGAGTGAAGATGTCACGGAGTCGCATGTAATGGTGACTTTGTTTCAAAGCTGTCTCTGCCCCTGTACCATGCTGAACAGAGTAATTGCCGGGATTGAAATAGTTTTTTAGACTTTGCCCCGTTCCTTAAGTCATAAGCAACTGTCTTTCTATTTCATATGCAAATATTTGTGAATAGCAATCATATTCAAATGCACATGTCAAGAATAAATCATTGGACGTTTTTGCAAGACAAAACAGAAAAAGAAAAACAAATGGTTTTGTAAAAATGACTTGTATTAATTTCTGAAGTTGGCCTATAACATGCATTTTTGTACAAGGAAGCTGACGCTCTAGTAAGAGAATGCCGCCGTGAAAATGAAATATATACAATATTGTGTACAAAGAGAAGAAAACAACTATGTGTAATAATCCCATTGAGTTTCAATTCTTCTATTGCCACTATGTCTTCGAGCGTCTCATCACTTTGTTGCTTCTCTGAAGCTGACTAGATTGATTGGTACCGTTCGAGCTTGATAGTTGATACTGAAGTCTGGTCGCAAGGTGATCCAATGGGACATAGTGATACGCTTTACATCCCTAACTTTTTCCTGGACCGCCCTTTCGGGTTTTCAGTCCACCGGGATACCCTTTTTTGCCCAAGCCGCCTTTTCAGTCCACCGGGATACCCTTTTTTGCCCAAGCCGCCTTTTCAGGTTTTCGACTTGCCAGGTGTACAGATTTTTTTGTTTTCATCCCTAATTTTTGCTCGAACCCTTTTGGTTCGCTGGGAAGCCCTTATTTTTGCCTAGGCCCGTCAGCCTAGCGGGTCTTTGATCATGCATAGTATCTTTTCACTATGTATGCATTGACGGGGTGAGGAAGGTCGTCACCGTCCATGGTGGTCAGAATCATGACTCTAGCCGAGAAAATGTTTTTGATCACAAATGGCCCTTCGTATGTGGGAGATTGTTGTACCCCAAAATTTTCCCTCTCATTTCTCAAAGGATCACCTTGGACCCTCAGGTTTGTTCCCATCCAATTTTAAGCCTTGAATTACAAATTTTCCAAGAAATTCATTCACACGGGAAAAATGGTCATTTGCACACTAAAAAGTCAAACTTTGACTTTTGGATCAAAAAAATCAAGTTCCAAGAATCATATTTCATCAAAGCATGAAGTTTGTTTCATCAAGAAATTCAAAAGTCAAAATTACTTTGGAAAAGTCAAAATTATAAATACTTAGAATTTTTCTAAGTGTTTAAGAAATATGACAAATTCAGAACTTCTGGTCAGATTATGTCAATATGGTTGGCCTGTTTGGTTTCGGGAACTGATTTTCCATTAGTTGTTTGTAGGTATGACATGTATAGCTTCACAGATTTAATCTTGAACAGTTGGAATTGTTGATGATGACCATCTTTCCTGAAAAGGTACGAATTAATTATATGTCTTATTTTATTTCTTTTAATAAAAAGATCAAAATATTTTTTTAAGCAAACTTATTTCTTAACAAAAACAAAACAAATCCATTTCAATGCTTGTACATTATTTCAATATGGTTGTAATAGATAATTAGGATTTTAATTCCTTGCAATACTAATTTGTAAATGTGTACACCCCCTCCCCCAAATGTTGTAATAGCGTAGTAAGTTTAAATTCTGCAATTTATCGCTTTTATATAAATGCTAATAAATTAGGGTTTGTATGGAAAGATTAAAATCCACAAGTTAGCAACCATAATACAATATAAACAAGCATGTAAATCAACACACTTGCACACTTGCACACTTGCACCCTTAGGGTAAACCCACTTTGTTGCCTTACAAAAATGGCCATGTTATGCATGTCGATATCTTAACAAAAGAAATAAAAATACAAGATCATAGTCCCTCGATGACGCTATCTAAGTTGCCTTTCAAATGATCTTAGTCCCTAAAAAAGAATGCTAAGATACCTTGCAACATTGCTAATCATGGTTATACAATGACCCACGCGCGTCCCGTTACATCCAAAGATAGGGTTGCTTACCAAATCAATGGTAAGATAACCATGTCAAAGGAAAGAGGAAATAAACAAGAAAGACTTTTGAGTAGGTAGATTGTTCCTAGTTACTTGCTCATTTTCAAAACAAAAACACCCTTGCTATTTTTAAAAACAAACACCAACACTTTCAAACATCTTACAAAAATTGAAAACATTTTCAAAAGATCAAACATCTTTGTATACATTCTTAAAAACAAGAATCATTACAAAGATCGCCTAAACAATGGCCTCTTTACAAAATACTTTTAAAAACCACATCAAGCACAATTTCAAACAAAAAGCAAGTGATCTAGCAAGTAACTAAGAGCCCATGGAAAACCATGAATGAAAAGGGTGCTAATACCTTCCCTTTTCATAATCTACCCCCCGAACTCGAGAAATAATCTCAAAGGTCCTTCCTGTGCTTTTTCACCTTTCCTTTTGGATAAAAGAAAATTCGGTGGCGACTCTTGCTAACCGCAACATTTGCGATCAAACGCAAAACCCTCAAGTCAGTTCTCCCACCGTACCACAAAACTGGCGACTCTGCTGGGGACCTTTTTTTTTATTTTTAAAAAGTGTGGGGTTACCTTATGGCTAGATCACATTTATTTGCTTTCATTGTCTGACTTGTATGCTTTACATTATGGTTCTTTATTTAGGTTTGAATCCTCTACCCGTATTTGGGATACATTATAGGTAAGTAGCAATACATTATGGAAACTGTTGAGGGTATACCGACATGGTCTAAACAATAGCTACGTTAGTGCGACATATTTGTGGGTACCGGTAGCCTTTGAGTTAATCAAAGAGAATACGGGGCCGCTGAGTGATGTCATAAAGCACTAATGAACTTCTAGAACCTTTACTTGACCAAGTTGGCCTTTAGGATGTAGTGAGATGATCGGCTTTGGTGCAGTCGGAAGTTGGTAGATACTCGATACTACACTCATTGAGGTTTGGTTTTTGGGATATTTTGGTCGCCATTAAAGAGGCTTGTGCTGAAACAATGACCAAGGAAACAAACCAGTGATATTGAGCTCCTTAGAACCCGGTTACTATTACTAGGACAAGTTTGATCCAACTAAACTTCAAGAGGGTACTTACCTATAAAACTACATGCAAGCCTAAACCTAAGGAATTATTTGCTTTGTTTGTATATACATACTTGTACATAACATCATGAACATCATAACTTCATTCACATTCACTAACCATTTCAAGGATTTTTTTTGGATTCATCTTTGTCTTTGTTTTGTAGGATATGGATTCTATTCGCAAGAAAACTATTTAAGTCATTCTTGTGAGGATCCCTCTACAACTTAAGGAGCTAGCTTCAAGGATTCCTGAAAACTCTCCATTCACCGAGAGACATGGTCTCCAACTCAACTTGGTCACCTCCAACACAAATGAGGACATGATGAAGGTGCTCTTTCAGTTCTTTGATCCTTTACACCATTGCTTCACATTTCCCGATTATCAACTTGTGCCAACTTTAGAAGAATTCTCCCAAATCTTGAGGATTCCCATTCTCAATCAACTACCTTTCGACGGTACGGAGAGAGACCCAAGGCCATAAGAGATTGCTCAAGCTCTGCACTTGCACTCATCTAATGTCACAACTCATTGGGAAACAAGGAGTGGTGTTAAGGGTTTCCTAGAAAAGTTCTTGTTCGAGAAAGCCCAAAACTGTTGGAATTCCTTGGATTTGCAAGCCTTCAATGTAATTGTGGCTCTCCTCGTCTATGGGATGGTTTTGTTTCCAAATCCTGACCAACTCATAAATATGAACGCCGTCAAAATCTTCATATCCCGTAAACCGGTTCCTACTTTGCTAGGGGACATTCTACATTCTTTTCACACTCGCACTATGAGGAAAAGAGGTGTCCTTATGTGTTACACTCCTCTCTTGGAAATATGGTTTATTTCGCATCTTCCCCAATCTGTATTAAAGAATGAGCAAGGCTCAAGGTGGTCACAAAGGTTGATGACGCTCAAACATTCAGACATTCATTGGTGCTCCCGATCCATAGAGAATGTTACTATTGTCGAACGTTATGGAGAATTTCCTAATGTCCCTTTACTAGGCATTAGGGGACGTATCACCTACAACCCCTGCTTAGCCTAAAGACAGTTTGGTTACGCCTGAAGGGATAGCCCACATGAGATGTTGATTCAAGCTTTGGTATTTGACTACGACAACGACAATCAAGGTCTTCGCCGGAGATTTATCCGAGCTTGGGGGATGTTGAACAAGGTAGATAGCAAGACTTTGGGGCATAAAAATTCCATCCCTCTTGAGCCTTACCTCAAATGGGTACGAACTCGTGCTCAGAGTCTTATGATGCCTTATCCCTCCATTCTCTCAGTAATCATTGAGCCTGTCATGGAGGGAGATGTTCCATATACTATCTTACATCCTGACATGCCTACCTCTCTTAAAGACCTACAAAGGGATTAGATACAACTCAAGGTGGAGCAAGATACCTTCGAAGCCCAATTCTACGCAAGCGAGAAGAAGGTTTTGGAACTCACTAGGCTACTTCATGAGGAACAAACTCTGAATGCCTACATTGCACCAAAGAGGGTGCGTACTACCTTTTTATCTTAGAGATCTTGTATTATTTTGCCCAAGAAGGCATTGATGTACTCAAGCTTTAATTTATTAATATAACGTTTGTTTCCTTTTTGTCTAAAACAAATTTGAATCTTAAGATCCTTGAAATCATTGCATACGCATTTATCATTCATCATAACATAAGCAGGTTTCTTGCAACAAGTCTCCTCATCTCTCTATTGTTTATTTCAGTAAGATGGATCTCGAGCAAACAGTAAAGGACCTCCAAGCTCAGAATACACAGTTCCAATAGTTGTTCTTAACCCTAGACAAAGGACAAGAAGAGTTGAAGACCTTGCTGGCTGAGGAGAAGAAAAATAAGACAAAGAAGATAGCCGGAGTTCTAAACATGGGAAGAAGGTTCCAAGGGCAGACAAGAAGGGCCCTAGACTTTGCAACAACATCCGGTGAGAAAGACAACCAAGATGGGAAGGGCAAGGAAAAAATTGTCCAGTCAGAATCATAAGAGGAAGAGGAAGACGAAGACTATTATGAAGAACAATACCCTCCAGCTGATGACAAGTATAAACATCTCGAAGAGCGGTTGAGTGCAATGGAAATCCAAAAAGTTCCTGGCTTGGACTTTGAGGAGTTGGGGTTAGTATCAGGAATTTTCACTCCTCCAAAATTTAAAGCACCTATGTTCGCCAAATATGATGGAGTTTCATGTCCTAAAATGCATCTCTGGTCTTATGTAAGGAAAATCCAGCCCCATACCGCTGACAAAGATTTATGGGTACACTTCTTCCAAGACAGTTTGTCTGGAACTCAACTTGATTGGTTTTATCAGTTAGAAAGAGACAATGTTCATAACTGGGAAGATCTTGCTGCAGCCTTTTACAAACAATACCAATACAACGCTGATCTTGTGCTAACCCGTACTCAACTCTAGAGTATGGCCATGGTTTCAAGTGAGGGCTTCAAAGACTATGCACAAAAATGGAGAGACTTGGCTGAAAGATTTCAACCTCCCCTATCTGAAAGAGAATTAGTAGACATGTTTTTGGCCACCTTGTCTGGTACCTTCTTCAATAACCTAATTGGGAGTTCATCTGCAGGTTTTACTGAACTAATATTGACCGGAGAGAGGGTAGAAGCCGGGATAAAAAGTGGAAAGATTAAAAAAGATACATCCTCTGATGCTATAAGGAAGCCATTTATCGGAAAGAAAGAAGTGATTGTTGTTTATCCTCAGAGAAATCGAGATAGGGCCAAACACCGTCCAATGGTGGGGGCTGTTATGATTCCTAAACCTACACCTGATCAGCAAAGAAACAACCAACCAAGGATGGAAAGACCAGTCAGACAATTCACCATAATTAATATGACCTTATCTCAGGTATTGCCACATCTATTGAGATCCAACCTAGTGACCTTGAAAGAAGCTCCTAAGAATCCTAACACAATATCTCCTCACTATCATCCTAATGCCCGCTGTGCATACCACTCTGAGAGTCCCGACCATGACACTAACAACTGTTGGGTGCTGAAGAACAAAGTACAAGACCTCATTGAAGCCAAGGAGATTGAATTCGATGCGCCCGGAAAGCCAAATGTCATTTCCACCCCTATGCCCAAACATGGCCATAATACCAACGCCATTGAGGAAGATATGGTTGTTACTTCAGTTGATGACCTTATGGCTCCACTCCTGACTATCAAAAAGAGTTTATTGAATGCTAGTGTGTTCCCAGGCTGTGATGAAAGCTGTTATTCCTGTTTATCCTCACCAACCAACTGTCCTTTGTTGAAAGCAGGCGTTTAGTGCCTAATAGATAACAAGTAAATTTTGTTTGAAAAGACTTTTGTTCCACCTGTTCCTTTTAATGATGTTTCTATCATTACCATTTCCGCCTTCTTCCAGGGTCTCCACCAAAAGACCCTTTAGAATTACATCAGTTCCAAAAGCAGCTCCTTTGATAATTACAATGCCTGGACCAGTCCCGTATTCGTCAGACAAAACCATACCATGGAATTATGGAGAGCATGTCTACTACCACGGTATCAAGCAAGATTGGCCAGCTGCCGAAGATTCAGGTTATGAGAAAGTTGAATCTGATATTAGTAATATTGCAGGGACTAGCAAGATTACCCGAAGCGGAAGGATATTCTCTCCAGAAATTGCTCCCCCAAAAGCAGTTTCTGGACCCGTAATCATTCTTGTTGTTGTTGCTCCTCCGAAGGCTATTCCAAGTCCTACAATCATCTCCACCAATACTCCAACTGACAAAGCTGTTACAATCCCTGTTATCACTCCTACTGACATTCCTGCTGTCGAGTTAACCGAGACTCGAGGTAAAAGTATTCTGATTGAGCATGTCCGAACGAAGGCACAATCATTGGCTATCCCTGAGACCTCCCGAAAAGAGATGGAGGAAATTCTAAAAATCTTAAAAAGAAGCGACTACGATGTAGTTGAGCAACTGGGGAAAACTCCATCTAAAATTTCCATGCTGGATTTACTACTATGTTCCGAGGCGCATGCAAAGGCCTTGGTAAAATTCCTAAAAACTGCCCATGTACCCCAAGAAACATCCGTCGATCAGTTCCAAGACTGCGTAGCCATCTTGACTGCAGATAATGGTTTAGGTTTCTCAGATGCTGATTTAATGCCAAGAGGAAGGAAGCATAATGAGGCATTGCATGTCTCTGTGTAATGCAGGGGCACAACTCTGACTCATGTGTTGGTAGACACTGGTTCATCCCTGAATGTTTTGCCTAAAAAGGCTCTTGATCGACTTTACTGCGAAGGATTGACATTGAAACTGAGCAATATAGTAGTAAGGGCTTTTGACGGCTCGAAAAGGATGGTTCATGGGGAAGTGGATATCCCTATAAAAGTTGGAACCCAAACATTTGATTCAACTTTTTATGTAATGGATATCTGCCCTTCATACTCCTGCTTGATAGGTCGACCATGGATCCACAATGTTGGCGTTATTACTTCTACGTTACACCAAATGCTGAAATATCCGATTCAAGGGAAGATTATCACCGTTCATGGAGAAGAAGATTATATGATCAGCCATCTCAATTCCTTCAGATATGTAGAATTAGATGGTGAATTTATTGAAACTCCATTTCAAAACTTTGAAGAAGTCCCGCAAGATGTGGAAGTAACCAAGGTTGTGTCTCAAGTTCCCAAGATCACAAGGCCTCCACTCCGGATGTCATCTTTAAAGGATGCCAAGGCAGTGATACAAGAAGGTGGGTGCACTATTTGGGGACAAATCCCAGATATCCCATACAAGTCTGATAAGTTTGGCCTGGGTTTCACTTCAGGTGCTCAAAAGACCATACGCCGCACTCGTGCCGGAGGACCACCCTTGAAGATCAGCAACCGCGGAGTCAATACGGTGGAAGATGATGAAGACAGCTACAACCTGGAGGATTGGATCTTCCCAACTGTCAGTGGAGGGCTCAGCAATTGGGAGGCTAAAGATTTTGTCCCGGTCACTTTTATCCCACAGTAATTTGTCTTTACATTTTGTTGGATCTGTAATATTAAAACAATTCAAAGTCTTAAAACCTTGTGTCTTACCCGAGGTGCAATGGTCCATTTGTAAGGGTTATTATCTCATTTCCATATGACATCAATGAATCATGGACGTTTTTGCATGCAAACTTTATGCTCGTTGTTTTTCTTTTTACATTTTCATTTCCTTCAAAGATGGTTATACTCTTACACACACTCACACTCGCAATGCAGGTCTACATCCATTCGTGATCCCATGGGTAACGGTTCTGCTATGGCCTTCGGTGACTCTGAAAATCTAATCTACCAAGCCGAGAATGAAGATGAGGAAGATTGTGAAGTACCAGGGGAACTTGCCAGATTACTACTACAAGAAGAGAAAACCATTCAGCCTCACAAGGAACCCGTGGATATGATCAACCTAGGTACCGAGGAAGACAAAAGAGAAGTCAAGGTGGGTGCCAATTTGGAACCCAGTGTCAAGGAGTGTCCGATTCAGTTGCTAAACGAGTATGTTGAGCTCTTTGCTTGGTCGTATGAATACATGCCAGGACTTGATGCAGATATTGTGGTACATCGTCTGCCTACAAAAGAGGATTGTCCACCAGTAAAACAAAAGGTTCGTCGAATGCGACCAGATATGTCGGGGAAGATTAAAGCAAAAGTCATGAAATGATTTAATGCTGGATTCTTGGCCATCACCTCTTATCCGCAATGGGTTACCAATGTTGTTCTAGTGCCCAAAAAGGATGGAAAGGTACGAATGCGCGTAGACTACAGAGATTTAAATAGGGCAAGCCCTAAGGATGATTTCCTACTTCCCCACATTGACATCCTAGTTGACAATACGGCACAGCACAAAGTGTTTTATTTCATGGACAGTTTCTCAGGTTACAACCCAAATCAAAATGGCGCCTGAAGACATGGAGAAGACAACCTTTGTCACACAATGGGGAACATTCTGCTACAAGGTTATGCCATTTGAACTGAAGAATGTTGGGGTAACCTATCAGCGTGCCATGGTAGCTCTATTTCACGACATGATACATCACGAAATAGAGGTCTATGTGGACGACATGATAGCTAGATCTCAAACAGAAGAAGAGCATCTTGATCATTTACAAAAACTGTTTGAGAGATTAAAGAAGTACAAGCTGAGGTTGAACCCAAATAAATGCACATTTGGAGTAAGGTCTGGTAAACTCCTAGGCTTTGTCGTCAGCAATAAAGGTATCGAAGTAGATCCTGCCAAAGTGAAAGCGATACAAGAGATGCTTGTTCCTCGTACTGAGAAGGAATTCAGAGGGTTCTTAGGACATTTAAACTACATTTCCAGATTCATTTCTCACCTGAAAACTACTTGTGAGCCAATCTTCAAACTATTGAAGAAAGATAAAGTAGTCAAATGGAATGATGAATTCCAAACTACTTTCAACAAGATCAAAGAATACCTGCAAGAGCCTCCTGTTTTGATGCCACAGTCGAGGGAAGACCATTGATTATGTATTTGACTGTTTTAGAGAATTCAATGGGGTGTGTGCTGGGGCAGCATGACGAGCCTGGCCGAAAAGAGCATGCTATTTATTACCTGAGCAAAAAGTTTACCAACTGTGAAACAAGATATTCACTGCTTGAGAAAACTTGTTGCGCTCTGGCATGGGCTGCTCGCCGGCTAAGACAGTATATGTTGACCCATACTACCTTGTTGATATCTAAAATGGATCCAATAAAATACATCTTTGAGAAACCTGCTCTCTCTGGGAGGATAGCAAGATGGCAGATGATCCTGACAGAATATGACATACAGTATACTACCCAGAAATCAATAAAGGGCAGTGTACTAGCTGATCACCCGGCTCACCAAGTTGTGGAGGACTACCAATCCATGAAGTTAGAATTCTCAGATGAAGACATCATGATGGTAAACAACTGTGAAGAATTCAAACCATATGATGGACCTGAACATGGATCCCGATGGACCTTGGTTTTTGATGGGGCATCTAACGCACTCGGCAATGGTATTGGTGTTGTACTCATATCTCCTGAAGGATGTCATACTCCTTTTACTGCAAGACTCTGCTTCAATTGTACAAATAACATGGCAGAATACGAAGCGTGCATTTTTGGTCTCAAAGCCGCCATAGATTTGGGGATCAAATCCTTGAATGTATTCGTATATTCAGCTTTGGTCATTAGTCAGATCAAAGGGGAATGGGACACCAAACACCCTAACCTTATCCCTTATAAATAACATGTTTTGACATTGCTCCCACATTTTGAGAAAATTACCTTCGAGCATTTCCTGCGAGAAGAAAATCAGCTAGCAGATGCACTAGCCACAATGTCATCCATGTTTAAACTTAAATGGGATAACAGGGCTCCCCAGATCACCATTGAACGACGGGATGAACCAGCTCACTGTCACGAGATTAATACTGAAGAAGTAGTGGACCAACCTTGGTTTTACGAAGTCAAGAGGTATCTCGAGGTTCAAGAATATCCTGAAGGAGCTTCAGTCAATGATAAGAAGTTCTTAAGGAGATTCTCTACTAAATTTTTCCTTAGTAATGGTATTCTCTACAAACGCAACCATGACTTAGTGTTACTTTGTTGCATAGATAAGGTCGAAGCTGAAAAGATCATGGCTGATCTATATGAGGGCACTTTCGGAAAACATTCCAGTGGGCATACGATGGCAAAGAAAATCCTACGGGTAGGCTATTACTGGTCTACCATGGAAGCAGATTGCTATCAACACTCTTGAACCTGCCACAAGTGTCAGATTTATACTGACAAGGTGCACGTACCTCCGGTTCCTCTGAATGTCTTGACGACTCCTTAGCCCTTTGTTATGTGGGGCATCGATATGATTGGGGAAATCAAGCCAACAGCCTCTAATGGACACCGCTTCATCTTAGTGGCCATTGACTATTTTACAAAGTGGGTTGAGGAAGCCTCTTTCGCTTCTGTAACCAAGAATTTTGTCGCCCGGTTCATCAAGCATAACTTCATCTGTCATTACGGTATCCCAGAGAGGATCATCACAGACAATGGTACAAACCTGAACAATACTATGATCACCGCCCTGTGCGAGCAATTCAAGATCCAACGTCACAATTCTTCCCCTTATCAGACAAAGATGAATGGTGATGTCGAAGCTGCAAATAAGAATATCAAAAAGATCATACAGAAAATGACAGTCACATACAAAGACTGGCATAAAATGCTACCATTCACTCTCCACGGATATCATACTATAGCTCTCACATCAACCGGGGCAACACCCTATTCTTTGGTTTACGGCATGGAAGTTGTCTTGCCTATTGAGGTCCAGATCCCCTCTCTGAGAATCATGAAGGATGCAGGGCTGAATGAAGATGATTGGATCCAGGCTCTACTTGATCAACTAAACTTAATTGATGAGAAAAGGCTTACTGCTGTCTGTCATGGTCAAATATATCAAAAACGGATGATCAAGGCTTTCAACAAAAAGGTCAGACGCCAAGTGTATCAAGTTGGAGATCTGGTGATCAAACGCATCATACTACCGCAAGGTGATCCCAGGGGAAAATAGACTCCTACATACGAAGGACCATTTGTAATCAAAAACATATTCTCTGGTGGAGCAATGATCTTGGCCACCATGGATGGCGACGAACTGCCACACCCTACGAACACAGACATAGTCAAAAGATACTACGCGTAAGAGACCCGCTAGGTTGACACACCTAGGAAAAACAAGGGCATCCCGACGAATCAAAAAGGTTCAGGCAAAAATTAGGGATAAAATAAAAAAAATTGTACACCCGGCAAGTTGAAAACCCGAAAGGGCGGCTTGAGCAAAAAAGGGTATCCCGGTGGACTGAAAACCAGAAAGGACGGTCCAGGCAAAAGTTAGGGAATTAAAGCGTATGACTATGTCTTGTTGGATCAACTTACGGGCAACCTGACAAACTCAGAGATTCTGATCAATCCAATCAGCTTCGGACAAAGCAACAAATAGACAAGATGCCCAGAGACACGAAGGATATAGCAGAATGGGCACCCCATGGGATTATTACACATAGCTATTTTTTCTTTGTATCAAAATTTTCATTTTTACGACGACATTCTCTTACTAGAATGTTTGTCTCATTGTGAAAAAATACTTATTCAAAGTCAATACAAAGATATCCCTTTGAAAGTGCAAAACTATCTGTTTTTCTTTACTCTTGTGTTTTGTTTACAAAAACGTCCAATGATTTATTTTTAAACATATGCATTTGAAAATAATTATTGTTTACAAATAAACAAAATAGGAAGACAATCACTGAACGCTTTAAGAGGTAGGGAAATATCTCTAAGCTATTTCCATGAAATCCCCCACAGTGTGCAGTTTAATCCCCAGCGGAATAAAACTTCCAATTATCACTCCCCGGTAGAAGTCGCCAAATTTCTCAAGATCCCCCAACAAGATTTTACAAGCAGTACACGACATTTCCCTTACAACAGAGTTTATTTCTCTAGGCAAAAATTCATAAACACTTCAACTTCACAACATTAAAGACTTACACTCTATATCCTCAGCGGCAGTCAGGGATTTATTTTCCCAATCCAACAGCGGTGCATCAGATTAACTCACATACGCATACATCGCATCCATGTATCATAAACATCGATAACACGAATACATACCTTGCATTTCATAATATGACATTGCATATCAGCTAACATTTTACCCTTTTCAGGATAAGGTTAATCAACAGCTACCATTAACAATGTTCAAAGGCTTTTCAGATACAGTTCAGATACGCTCCAGACACAGACGCTATTCTGATACTCATTCAGATTCAGTTTTCAGATACAGTTCAGATACGCTCCAGAAACAGACGCCATTCTGATACTCATTCAGATTCAGATCTTAGATACAGTTCAGATACGGATGCCATCCCGATACTCATTCAGATTCAGCTCTCAGATACATTTCAGATACGCTCTAGAAACGAACGCCATTCTGATACTCATTCGGATTCAGCTCTCAGATACAGTTCAGATACGCTCCAGACACGGACGCCATTCTGATACTCATTCAGATTAAGTTTTCAGATACAGTTCAGATACACTCTAGACATGGACGCCATTCTGATACTCATTCAAATTCAACTCTCAGATGCAGTTCAGATACGCTCCAGATACGGATGCCATCCTGATACTCATTCAGATTCAGCTCTCAGATACAGTTCAGATACGCTCTAGAAACGGATACTATTCTGATACTCATTCAAATTCAGCTCTCAGATACAGCTCAGATACGCTCCATATACAGATGCCATCCTGATACTCATTCAGATTCAACTCTCAGATAAAGTTCAGATACGCTCCAGATACGGATGCCATCCTAATACTCATTCAGATTCAGCTCTCAGCAATCATTTTTGAATGGCATCTTTAAGCCCATTCCCTACCATCAACCATCACATCCTCGAGTGCAAATTTCTGGGCACTCTAGTGTCCAATCTTCTTTCACCTTCAAGTCACGAATGGCAAATCTGCCAATCTAACTCTTCAAGTTTAAGAAGATTGAACAGGGGCAGTTGTTATACCCCAAAATTTTCCGTCTCATTTCTCAAAGGATCACCCTGGACCCTCAAGTTTGTTCCCATCCAATTTTAAGCCTTGAATTACAAATTTTCCAAGAAAGTCATTCACAAGGGCAAAATGGTCATTTGCACACTAAAAAGTCAAACTTTGACTTTTGGATCAAAAAAATCAAGTTCCAAGATTCATATTTCATCAAAGCATAAAGTTTGTTTCATCAAGAAATTCAAAAGTCAAAATTACTTTTGAAAAGTCAAAATTCTAAATACTTAGAATTTTTCTAAGTGTTTAAGAAATATGACAAATTCAGAACTTCTGGTCAGATTATCACTATGATGCAAGCTGATTCTGGAAGAACTTCTGGCACAAAAGTTATAGATTTCAATAAGATCTAAAACATTACAGAATAGAACTTCTCCTAGAGATGCTGGGATTTCAAGTTAAATCCTCAAAGACACGTCCGTGAAACTGAACCATTCAGCAAATTCTGGACACTTTTAAAACAGATTTTGGTCATAACTTCTGGGCCAATTTTCATAAAGGTTCAGTCAGAGTTTGAAAGGGTAATACAAAGAAGGTTATAAAGCATGCTACAAGCTTTTGGGAAAGTATGAGAACTCACTCAGAACTTGCTGAAGCAAAGGGATTCAAGGATCAAAAGTTGGATGTCTATTCTAAGTTATGCTGAAGTTGAACTTCTAATCTAGAATTAAGCAATGATGCAGAATCTCACATTGTAGGATTTCTGGTTTGATAAATCTCATCATCATTTAATGCTCACAACCACTTTTGGGTCTTTATCCAAAGGATTTCTCCACGTGTGGCATAGAAGTACCATCATTGTCTTGGAAAAAGCCACTTTTGCATAAAAATACGCTGGGCCCATACGTTACTTTTGCTTTTGAGATTACTTTTCCTTAATTCCCGCTTACGAATCCAGCTTAGGCACGACTAAGAAACTGCTAACCACCATACCTATTTGAACTTACTTCAAGAACAAGTCAGCGTCTAGCATATGATGGTTGTACCCCTTGACCTCTCCAAGCGACTAAACCTTTTCCTATAAATTGGATTTCATTGGCAACTGCAAAAGGGTAGAAAATGTGAGAAAGAAAAAGCCTTGAACCCCTGCTAAAATTCCAAGAATCCAAAACTGCAAACACAAACTACAAAACCTGTTAGCTTTTGATTCTTGCATTCAAACTCCACTTTTCCTCAAGTGTTTCTTGACCCAAAACCATCCATATAGTTTCTGATTTACATATTAGAAGTTATCCCAATTTCTGTGTTCAGACTGTAACACACTCTTCATCCATATCCACCTCAAGAAAGTCAGAACTTTCCCCCTTGGTTGTTCCAGAATTTTTCTAATCATTCATAGCCTAAGTGGAAGGTTTCCAGCTTGTTGAGCACATGAAGAAGTTGTTCAGAACATCACCAGCATTCAGAACCAGACTCCAGCTCACATAGTATTTTCTAGCTGCAAGGTAAGTTTCTACTGACTCTCATCATATTACTTAGGCATTTTCAGATTTGCATGTTCAAAAGTACAATGTAGACATCCTGATTTTGATGCTGTAACATATTCTGAGGTTTCATGTATTTTCCTTCCTAAGTAGAGAAAATTTCAGTTCACAACTTCTTGAAGAAATTAGGACTCAGAATTAGAATTAGCAAATTCATGCTTGCTTCTGATTTATAGTTCTGATGTCTCATATGAAACTTGCCATAACTGCTATATCCACATCTTTTGTTTTGTTGAGAAATGACTAAGTTGCAGATGATGTAACTAGCATGGAGAGGGAGATGAAGTTCTGCCAGCGGCATCAGAACTTTTGAAATCTTCTTTGTTTCCAGTGGACCCAGAACCTCTGACCTTCCCCATTTTTTTGCTAACATTTTATTTCTGTCTTGCAGCATGCCAGGGTCAAAAATTCTGATTTATTTTATGTCAGCAAAGCGCTGATTCCGTTTTTATTTTTCCTTATTATTTTTGCCATCACTTTTATTAATCAAAAACACCAAAAAAAATTCATATTCATATGTCTTATTTTATTTCTTTTAATAAAAAGATCAAAATATTTTTCTTAAGCAAACTTATTTCTTAACAAAAACAAAACAAATTCATATCAATGCTTGTACATTATTTCAATATGGTTGTAATAGATAATTAGGACTTTAATTCCTTGCAATCCCAATTTGTAAATTGTACACCCCCTCCCACAAATGTTGTAATAGTGTAGTAACTTTAAATTCCGTAATTTATCGCTTTTATATAAATGCTAGTAAATTAGGGTTTGTATGGCAAGATTAAAATCCACAAGTTAGCAAACCATAATCCAAGATAAACAAGCATGTAAATCAACACACTTGCACACTTGCACCCTTAAGGTAAACCCACTTTGTTGCCTTACAAAAATGGCCATGTTATGCATGTGGGATATCTTAGCAAAAGCAATAAAAAATACAAGATCATAGTCCCTCGATGATGCTATCTAAGTTTCCTTTCAAATGATCTTAGTCCCTCAAAAAGAATGATAAGATACCTTGCAACATTTCTAATCATGGTTATACAATGACCCACGCCCGTCCCGTTACATCCAAAGATAGGGTTGCTTACCAAATCAATGGTAAGATAACCATGTCAAAGGAAAGAGGAAATAAACAAGAAATACTTTTGAGTAGGTAGATTGTTCCTAGTTACTTGCTCATTTTCAAAACAAAAACATCCTTTATATTTTCAAAAACAAACACGAACACTCTCAAACATCTTACAAAAATTGAAAACATTTTCAAAAGATCAAACATCTTTGTATACATTCTTACAAACAAGAATCATTACAAAGATCGCCTAAACAATGGCCTCTTTACAAAATACTTTCAAAAACCACATCAAGCACAATTTCAAACAAAAAGCAAGTGATCTAGCAAGTAACTAAGAGCCCGTGGAAAACCATGGATGAAAAGGGTGCTAATACCTTCTCTTTTTGTAATCTACCCCCCGAACTCGAGAAATAATCTCAAAGGTCTTTCCTGTGCTTTTTACCTTTCCTTTTGGATAAAAGAAAAGTTGGTGGCGACTCTTGCTAACTGTAACATTTGGGATCAAACACAAAACCCTCAAGTCAGTTCTCCCACCATACCACAGAGTCCATTTTCCCCTAGGATCACCTTGCGGCAGTATGATGCGCTTGATCATTAGATCCCTGACTTGATATTCTTGGCGTCTGACTTTTTTGTTGAAAGCCTTGATCGTTCGTTTTTGATACATTTGACCATGATAGACAGCAGTAAGTCTCTTCTCATCGATCAGATTCAGTTGATCAAGTCAAGTTTGGATCCAGTCGTCTTTGTTCAAACCCGCATCCTTCATAATCCTCAGAGAAGGGATCTGGACCTCAATAGGCAGGACAACCTCCATGCCATATACCAGAGAGTAGGGTGTTTCCCGTGTCGATGTTCGTGCGGAGGTGTGATACCCATGAAGAGCAAATGGTAACATCTCATGCCAGTCTTTGTATGTCACTGTCATCTTCTGTATGATCTTTTTGATGTTCTTATTAGCAGCTTCGACAATGCCATTCATCTTCGGCCGGTAGGGAGAAGAGTTATGATGTTGAATCTTGAACTATTTGCAGAGTTCGGTGATCATCGTATTGTTGAGATTGGTACCATTTCCCGTGATGATTCTTTTGGGGACACCGTAACGATAAACCAGGTTATGCTTGATAAACCACACCACAACATTCTTAGTAACGGTAGCAAAAGAGGCAACTTCAACCCACTTCATGAAGTAATCAATGGGCACTAGGATGAAGTGATGCCCATTGGACGTGGTAGGTCTAATCTCTTCGATCATGTCAATTCCCCACATTGCAAAGGGCCAAGGAGCCGTCAAGACATTCAAGGGAACCGAAGGTACATGTACTTTATCAGCGTAGATTTGGCACTTGTGACAAGTTCGGGAATGCTGATAACAATCTGCTTCTATAGTGGACCAATAGTATCCCACCCGTAGGATCTTCTTAGCCATGGTATGTCCACTGGAATGAGTACCAAAGGTACCTTCATGTAAATCTCATAATTCTCTTTGCTTCGCTCTTGTCTACACATCGCAGTAAGGTAGAGTCATGGTTGCGCTTGTAGAGGATTCCATTACTGAGGAAGAATTTCACGGTGAACCTTCTCAGAAACTTCTTATCATTGACAGATGCCCCCTCGAGATACTCTTGAGCCTCTAGATACCTTTTTACTTCGTGAAACCAAGGTTTGTCTGCTACCTCTTCAGTATCAATTTCACAGCAGTACGCTGGTGCATCCAACCTCTCGATAGTGATTCGGGGAGCTTCGTTGTCCCACCTGACCTTGAACATAGATGCCATAGTAGCTAGCGCGTCCGCTAACTGATTCTCCTCTCGTTTGAAATGTTCAAAGGTTACCTCCTCAAAATGTGGAAGCAATGTCACCACATGTTCTTTATACGTGATGAGATTCGGATGCTTCGTATCCCACTCTCCTTTGATTTGACTTATCACCAAGGTTGAATCCCTGAAAATGTTTAAGAACTTGATCCTCAGGTTGATAGCAGCTTTGAGACCCACGATGCAGGCTTCATACTCCGCCATGTTGTTGGTATAGTTGAAGCATAGTTGGGCAATGAAAGGAGTATGGAAGCCCTCGGGGGATATGATTACAGCACCAATGCCATTACCGAGTGCGTTCGAAGCTCCATCAAAAACCATTGTCCATCGGGATCCTTCTTCAGGTCCTTCATCCGGTCTAGGTTCTTCATAGTCAGTTGCTAGCATAATATTCTCATCCGAGAACTCAAAATTAATGGATTGGTAGTCATCCATGGCCTGATGAGCCAAATGATCAGCTAATACACTTCCCTTGATTGCTTTCTGGGTTGTATATTGGATATAATATTAGGTTAAGATCATTTGCCATCTTGTTATTCTTTCGGAGAGAGCGGGCTTCTCGAAGATGTACTTGATTTGATCCATCTTAGATATCAACAAAGTAGTGTGGGTCAACATATACTGTCTCAGTCGGCGAGCAGCCCATGCCAAAGTGCAACAAGTTTTCTCGATTAGTGAGTATCTTATCTCACAGTCGGTAAACTTTTTGCTAAGGTAGTATATTACATGCTCTTTTTGACCAGACTCGTCATGCTGCCCTAGCACACACACCATTGAATTATCTAACACTGTTAAGTACATTATCAAAGGTTTTCCTTCAATCGGAGGCATTAAAATTGGTGGTTCTTGAAGGTATTCCTTGATTCTTTCAAAATAGGTTTGGAATTCGTCATTCCATTTTACTACTTGATCTTTCTTCAGGAGTTTGAATATCGGCTCACAAGTAGCAGTCATATGTGAAATGAACTTGGCAATGTAGTTTAGGCGTCCCAAAAAGCCTCTGACCTCCTTCTCAGTGCAAGGAGTCGACATCTCTTGTATAGCCTTTACTTTTGCAGGGTCCACCTGAATGCCTTTGTCACTGACAACGAAACCCAATAGTTTGCCAGACCTTACCTCGAATGTGCACTTGTATGTCTTCAGCCTGTCAAACAGCTTTTGTAGATGATCAAGGTGTTCTTCCTCGGTTTGAGACCTGGCTATCATGTCATCAACATAAACCTCTATCTCATGGTGAATCATGTCATGGAACAAATCTACCATGGCTCGCTGATAAGTTGCCCCAACATTCTTCAACCCAAAAGGCATCACCTTGTAACATAAAGTGTCCCACTGTGTGACGAAGGTTGTCTTCTCCATGTCTTCGGGTGCCATCTTGATCTGGTTGTAGCCAGAGAAACCATCCATGAAGGAAAAGATTTTGTGTTGTGCGGTGTTGTCAACCAGAACATCGATGTGGGGAAGCGAGAAGTCATCCTTGGGGCTTTCCCTGTTCAGGTCTCTATAGTCCACACACATTCGTACTTTACCGTCATTTTTAGGCGCCGACACTATGTTAGCCACCCATTGGGGATAAGAAGTGAAAGCTAAAAACCCGGCGTTAAACTGCTTCATAACCTCTGCTTTGATCTTCTCTGACATTTCAGGGCGCATACGACGAACCTTCTGTTTAACCGGAGGACAATCTTCTTTAGTCGGCAAACGATGAACCACTATATTTGTGTCTAGTCCCGGCATGTCTTCATATGACCATGCGAAGATCTCAACATAATCGTGTAACATCTGTATAAACCGCTGTTTGACATTAATCTCTAGATTTGCACCGATCTTGACTTCTTTTGTCTACCTCTATGCCCAAGTTTATTGTCTCAACTGACTCTTCATTAGGCTGTATAGCCCTCTCTTCCTGCTGTAACAGTCTAGCAAGTTCTCCAGGTACCTCACAATCTTCCTCACCTTCGTCCTCAACTTGGTTGATCGGATTTTCGAAGTTATAACTGGCAATAGCATAACTGTTATCAATGGGATCCAAAGTGGATATGGATCTGCAGTTTGATATGTGAGTGTGTGTAAGAGCATAATTGTATTGATAAAGTGAAAAGCAGAAAAGAAAAACAGAGAGCGCAAAATTTGTATGCAAGAACGTCCAATGTTTTATTGATGACATATGATAATGACATATAATAACCCTCACAAATAAACCATTGTGTCTCGGGTAAGACACAAGGCCATAGAGTTCATATTGTTTATTACAAATCCAAAGCAAGCAAGACAATTATTGCTGAACAAAAGTAAACGGCATAAAATCTTTGGCCGTCCAGTTACTAGGTCCACCGTTGGTAGTAGGGTAGATCCAGCTATCCATGTCATCCTCATTGTCAGCATTTTCCATGGCGGAGGCAACCTCAATAGCATTTATTCCCGAGCCATGCTTGGGCATGGGTGCAGTTATGACGTTGGGAGTCTCAGGGGGATCGAATTCAATCTCATTTGCCTCGATCAGGTCCTGCACCTTGTTCTTCAAAGTCCAACAATTGTTGGTATCATGGCCTGGACTTTCAGAGTGGTAAGCACATCGAGCGTTTGGTTTGTAACGAGGAGATATGGTGTTGGGGTTCTTGGGAGCCTCCCACAGGGTTACCAAATTAGTCTTCAATAACTATGGCAAGATTTGAGACAGAGTCATGTTTATCTGGGTAAACTGTCTTACCGGTCTTTCTATCCTTGGTTGATTGTTCCTTTGTTGGGTAGGCTCAGACTTAGAGATCATGATAGCCCCTATCGTTGGACGGTACTCGGTTCTATTCTGACTTCTTGGATTATAAATAGCATTGACCTCCTTCTTACCCGTGAATGGATTTTTCACAGTACTTGAAGAGGTGTCTTTCTGGATCTTGCCACTTCGGATCCCAGCTTCTACCCTTTCTCTAGTCAATATCAGCTCGATAAAATCATCTGAGGAGCTACCAATCAAGTGATTAAAGAAAGGACCAGATAGCGTACCAAGAAACATGTCCACCAACTCCCTATCAGACAAAGGGGGTTGGACTCTCCCTGCCAAATCTCTGCACTTCTGAGCGTAGTCCTTAAAACCTTCTCTTGCACCCATAGACATACTCTGGAGTTGAGTATGGGTAGGAGCAAGGTCAGCCTTATATTGATAGTGCTTATAAAAAGCAGCGGCCAGATCTTCTCAGTTGCGGACATTGATTCCTTCCAGCTGATAGAACCACTCAAGCTGAGTCCCAGACAGATTGTCTTGAAAGAAATGGACCCACAAGTTCCTATCAGCAGTGTGAGGCTGGATCTTCCTCACATAAGAACGGAGATGAAGCTTGGGACAAGAAACCCCGTCATACTTTGCAAATACCGGAGCCTTGAACTTTGGTGGGATGACAACCCCAGATACCAAACCCATCTCTTCAAAATCCAGCCCTGATACTCTTTGGATCTCCATTACATTCAGATGATCCTCTAACGGTTTGTATCTATTCTCAGCGGGAGGATATTGTTCATCATTGTAATCAGATTCATCCTCAAAAACCCTTGGACTAGGGTCTTCTTCCCTTGTTTCACCCTATTGGTTCTCCCCTTTTTGGGATGAAGAGGTCAAATCAACCGGTTGCTTCAACGGTCCCTTGAATCTTCTGCCCAGATTCAGGACACCAGCGGTCTTCTTCTTCTTTCTATCTTTCAGAATAAGGACCTTTAGATCTTCCTGCCCTTTAGCCAAAGCTACGAACATTTACTGAAATTGGGCATTTTGTGCCTGGAGATCCTTGATACTTTGTTCAGAAGTCATTATTGCTGAAATAAACAGCGAAGAAGATGAGAAACCTGTTATGAAACCTGTTTATGCAATGTCATGGATGATATACGTATGCAATGATTTCAAGTATTCTTAAAGGCTCAAATTTTATTAACCAAAAGAGACACACATTAATTGTATTAATAAGTTTGAATTGTTACAAAGAGTTCCCTTTAGGCTTACAATCAAACAAAATAAAACTTACAGCAAAAATAAAATTGTTTCCCATAAGCGCATCCTCTTTGGTGCACTGTAGGCGTTTATATTCCTATCTTCATGAAGTAGCCTAGTGAGTTCCAGGACTTTCTTCTTGCTGGCATAAAATTGAGCTTCAAACGTATCCCACTCCTCTTTAAGTTGAACACAGGATTTTTGTAACTCCTCATGATCAGTTGGCATGTCAGGATGAAGAACAAGATAAGGAGTGTCTCCTTTAGCAACTGGTTCCATAATCATGGGTAGGATGGCAGGGTAAGGCATCATAAGATTTTGAGATAAGGCTCAAGAGGGATGGAATTCTTGTGCCCCAGTGTCATGCTATCAACCCTATGTACCATGGCCCAAGCTCGTATGAACCTTTTATGGTAACGCTGAGCATCATTCTCATAATCGAAGGTGATTCCTTGGATAAGTGTATCATGAGGACTATCCCTTCTCGCATATCCAAACTGTCGCAGTGCCAAACAAGGATTGTAAGTGATTCCTCCCCTAATGCCTAAGAGAGGGACATTAGGGAATTCTCCGCATCGATCAATGATGGTAATATTCTCTGAGAATTGAGGACACCAATGAATACCTGAATGTGTAAGAATCATTAGCCTATGAGACCATCTCAAACCCTGTTCATTATTTAAGACAGGTCGGGGTAGGTGCGAAATAAACCACCTAGCCAAAAGAGGAGTGCAACACAGAAGGGTCCCTCTTTTCTTTATAGTGCGAGTATGCAGAGAATGTAGGATATCTCCAAGCAGAGTAGGTACCAGATTGCGTGACAGGAAAACCTTAACCGCATTCACGTCTATGAGCTGGTCCGGATTAGGAAACAGTACCAACCCATAGATGAGAAGGTCTAACACCTCTTCAAAAGCTTGTAAGTCCAGGGTATCCCAAAAATGATGAGCTTTGTTAAACAAGAACTTAGACAAAAAACCCTTAACATCTCTCCTGGTTTCCCAATTTGCTACTACGTCAGACCATTGCAAGGACAAAGCTTTAACAATATCTTCAGGTTTAGGGTCTCTTTCATTACCATTGAAAGGTACCTTGTTAAGGATAGGCACCCCCAGTAATAGAGAAAACTCCTCCATAGTAGGAACTAACTGGTAATCCGGAAAAGTGAAGCAGTGATGTAGAGGGTCAAAGAACTGAAAGAGCACTTTTAACATTTCTTCATCAGGGTTTGAGGTGACCAAGCTGAGAAGTAGACCATGTCTTTCAGTGAAGGGGGAGCTTTTAGGAACCCTTGATACCAACTCCTTAAGCTGAGGAGGTACTGACTTGGATAGTGAATCTGCGGGCGAGGGCCATGTCCTACAAAACAAGACAAAAATAAACCCTAAGAATCCTTGAAATGGTTAGTATGATATGCTATGTTATGATGTCATGATTATGCTCAGATATAGCAAACACAAGCAAATCACACAGAAACCTTAGGTTTAAGGATTGCATGGATTTTAAGGTAATACCCTCTTGAAGTTGGGTTGGTTCAACCTGTCCTAAATATAGTAACCGGGTTCTAAGGGATCTCAATATCACCGATCTTTCCCCCAAATTTTGTTCTGATAGACAATTGACTTGCCACCAAACAAAACTCAAGAGTCAAACCTCAATGAGTATAGCATCGAGTATCAACCGACTTTAGGTTTACACCAAAGACGGCTATCTCACTACGTCCTAAAAGCCAAGTTAGTCAATTAAGGTGCTAAGGTCAGTTGACGCTTTATGGTACCATGTAGCGGCCCCGTATTCTCCTTGATTACTCAAGGGCTACCGGTACACACCAAAGTATCATATCAACATAGCTATTGTTTCAACCGTGTCAGTATACCCCGTACAGCTCCCTCACAATTTATTGCTACTTACCTAAAAGGAATTCCCCGATCCAGGTTTAGGATCCAAATAACCCAAACAGATACCCTTAAAATTAAATCAAACAAGATAGGCCAAAGAAGCAATTAAGAATTACCTAGATCCTAAGGTAAATCCCACTTTTTATAAGTCCCCAGCAGAGTCGCCAATTCTGTGATACGGTGGCAGAACCGACTGTTTTTGTTACTAATGGTTTTTGCGTTTTTTGTTCGCAAATGTACGGTAAGCAAGAGTCACCAGCGTCTTTTATTTTATCCAACAAAGGAAAATGGAAAAAGAACAGAAAAAACCTTTTTCGAGATGTTTCTGAGTACGGGGGGGAAATTATAGAAAGGGAAGGTGTTAACACCCTTTCTATCCATGGTTTTCCATGGGCTCTTAGGTACTTGCTCATTTTTAAATTGCTTTTGTATGTTTGTGTGCTTTTAAAAGTTTTGAAATTTCCTTAGTGTGGCGATTCACTTTATGGTAACCCTTGCATCAGTCCTCAAGAGTGTGATAAAGTGTTTTTGAAAACTTTAGTTTGAAAAGTTTGTTTGAAAGTGTAGGGTGTGAAAAGATTATTTTGAGCAAGTACTTAAGAGTTTCTACCTACTCGAAAAAGACTGTTCGTTATTCTTATTTCCTTTAGACATCACTATCCTACTATTAAGGAGTAGGTAGCTCTATCATTGGAGTTTGAGGGACAATCGAAAGGGACGATTACGGTCACTTAAGGCAACAGGGAAAGATCTCTTAGTAACTGTCCTAAAGTTATAAGATCACTTTTTTACCGAGGCAATGTCGAAAGGGTCATCGAGGGACTAGTGATCTTTAATTTAGGGGACAGTCACTAAAAATTCTCACGTTTCGAGAATAGTGACCGTTTTCCGAAGGCAACCGAAGTGGGGAAAACCCTAGGAGTGAGCATGTGCGAGTGTTTGATTTCAGTTTATTTAATCTTTGCACATTTAGGGTTTTCTACTGTTTTAAATTATTGATCTTTTGCATACAATCCTACACATACATCTAACAGTTTATAATTGCAGAAATTAAAAGCGGAAAAGAAAACCTAATTATTACAACGCTTCGGGGGATGGGGATTACATAATCAAAAACTTTGGGGAAAAGCGGAAAATAAAAGCAGTAATAAACCTAAGTTAAAAGCTATTAAAAACTTGAAACAGATACAATAATTGGAACAAATAAATAAATAAATGTGCGCGAGAATAAATTAAACGAGGAATTAAAGTTTAAAGAATCTAATTAATTTAGAAGAAAAATATTTTTGGATTTTTGAGAAAGTAATTAATTTTGCAAATTAACCTAATTTCTAATTAATTTTAATTATGAAAAAGGAATTTAAATTATGAAAAAGGAATTTAAATTATCCTAATTAACCTAATTAATTAATTAAATTAAATATTTTATGAAAAAACCTAATTCTAATGTTTTTTGTGTTTTTATGATTTTAAGATTTAATTAAAAAAGGATTTTTAAAACAATTAAGAAATAAAACAATAAAAAAGTTAAAGAAATTAAAACAAAAATTAAAATGGGCCTGATATGAGAAGTAATTTGGGGGTGTCTTGCTGAGTTCATGTTAGGCCCAAAATAGCTGGCCCATCTTCCAGCGCGTGATCCAGTGAGGCTCTCATCTGGGGGTTCACCATGTGCTGCTTTTGCTGGACGTTTAGATCTGATCACGTGATAGGCTTGATGGTTGAGATCTGGGGCGCATGTTGGACGTTTGATGGTGAGGCACATGTGATCTGTAAGAAGCAACTCAGAGAATAGGAAAATATTGAGACCTGGGATCGAACCCAGGTCCTTCCTCTCAAAGGGAAACGCCAGGACCAACTATGCTGGAACGCTTGTTTGTTAATATAAAAAACAAATGAAAACATAAGTCAAACAAAGTAGCATGCCCGGAAAAACACGCGTGGATTCAAACTATCCAACCAGGATTTGACACGCCATCATCTTCCTCGCTGGGACTGTTGTTTTAGAAAGGACTTTTACCTACAGTCCAATCCGTCACTATAGGCTATAGTGACGGTTTTTTATTGTAGCTATAAACCTGCAAAACTCTAAAATACAATTCAAGCAGAATAAATTCCATCCAAAGACATGGATCGACTGCAAATCATCCCTTGAACATGAAGAAGCCCTTAATTTTGTCCTATTTTGCCTCTAGCTAGGGTTCCCCAATTTGAAGTTTCGGAACCCTAACAATGGCAAATGATTATACCTGCACTCAAGCTTAAATTGAAATATCCAGAAACATTCACGTGATGACCATGAACACAAATATGCAGTCAAATCATATTTATAATGGATGAATGTGTGAAATCGAGATTAGAAAAAATATGAACAAATCGTGAGTGCAAGGGCACGATTCTGGACACTGCAAGCTTTGGGAATGATCGTGATAGCTTCCTAGACTTCCAAGGATTATTGTTTGATCCTAAGAACAACTTGAATCGACCTCCATAAGTTAAACTGGTCTGCACTTTTTTTTTGAAAATTTGGAATTTTTCTCTCTGTTTTGTGGCTAGCTACACGTCTGTTCTCTTGTCCTTTAGGTCTTGATTGTCCTGGTATAAGTAGTGAATCAATCTAGGGTAATAGAATTAGAAAGAATCAAAAGATGTTATGGTCTTGAATTTTGATTCCAATCTTTCCACATTTGGAGATTTCTTCTTGTTTTGAGCTTGCACGATTTTTTTCCTTACTTGACAGCTCATGAGATATTCAATCAATGCCAAAACAAATCTTATCCCATTTATTTGATTTATTTTTTATTTAATTTGATTTTATTTGAATTTTAAATAAATAAAATCAAAAAAAATTAAATAAATAAGTGAATAAGGCATGGAGGGTCCCATAGGTCGTGGACCATGCTAGGACTGAGATTCAATCTTGAAAAGATGGGCCCATGTGGGAAAAAATACAATTTTGGGCATTGTTAACTTTGTGCAAATTTCCAAAAATGGAAAACTTTGACAATGCATATCTCTCTCAATTTTGACCCTAAGAGGGTGTTCTTGGACTTTTTAGAAAGCTTAGGATGTCCTATAAATAACCCTTTTAGTTTCATCTCCATTGGATCTTCAATGTTCATGTAAGAAGCTTTGTCCTAAAAGATGTTTTTGTTGACTTTTGAAAAGGACCTATAATGTCTGAATTTATATATTTTCATGAGTTCATTTCTTGAACTTGAGGGCTGAAGAGGAGTTGTGGGGAATTGTATTATCTTCAAAATGAGCCTTGGATGAGAAATTTCTGATAAAGTATGAGAAAGTTATGCCTGGTCAAAGTTTGATTGACTTTTCCTATAGAAACCCTAATTTAGCAACTTTTAAGTTTTGATGAATTAGGAGAATTACTTGAGGAATCATGATCAACCCTTGATCAAATTATGGATATCACTTAAAAATGTTGATGTTGACCAAAAATGTTGAAGTTTGACTGTATGTGGGTCACAGTTGACTTTTGACCTAGTACAGTTGATTTTCAGGCATTTGAGCAGTTGACTGAGCAAACTTCTTTGTGCAAGGCATGAAACTTGGAATGGATGATCTTGAGGACATATTAGGGAAATGGAAACCATTTAGGACCCTTTGAACTCAAACATATTGATGGGGAGTGAAACCCTAGTTTGAGGCTCATTTTCTTAGGAGGAGGATCTGTCTTGTCAATCCTTAGTCAACTTGAGCAATTAAGGACCTCTAGGAGTATGTTTTGATTAAAATGAGAGGGAAAATTTGGGGGTGCAACAGTAATCATCCCACGAACCTCCCTGTTCAAGATCACATGCCCTCAACAAATCTTCCAATGATTGAATAGTCCGTTCAGTTTGACCATCCGTCTGAGGATGATACGTCGGACTCAACCTCAACTTAGAACCCAACGCTTCTTGCAAACTCTTCCAAAAATCAGAAGTAAACCTCGGATCTCTATCCAACACAATGCACAAAGGAACACCATGCAGCTTCACAATTACACTAGTGTAAATCTCAGCCAACTTTGTCACTGAAAAACCGACGTTAAAAGGAATAAAATGAACCGAATTCATAAGCCTATCAACAATTACCCAAATTGAATCATGTCCTCTTAAAGTATTAGGTAACCCCATCACAAAGTCCATCGAAATGCTATCCCATTTGCATTCTATAACTTCTAATGGTTGCATCAACCTTGTAGGCTTCTGATGTTCAACTTTCTACTTCTGACAAGTTAAACATGTATACACAAACCGAACCACATACCTCTTTATCCCAGGCCACCAAAACAAATTCTTCAAATCCGAATACATCTTTGTAGCTCCTGGATGAATACTCAACTTACTTCTATGACTCTCTTCAAGGATCACTTTCTTCATCTCTGCATCATCAGGGATACAAATCTGATTACGAAAAACACACCTTGTGCATCTAACTTAAAATCACTATTCTCGGACTGATTGATCCCAACCATCAAATCTACCAGTTTCACATCTAACTTCTGAGCTTCTATGATAATTTCTAGAAATTCATTATTAATATTCAACATACCCAACATAACACTCCATGGTGTCACCTCGCAAACTAAGCTCGTATACCTGAACTGTTCAATTAATTCCAACTCTTTAACCATCATTGCCGACATATGTAAAGTCTTTTGACTCAACGCATCAGCTACCACATTCTCTTTTCCTGGATGATAATTCAAACCGAAATCATAATCCTTTAACAATTCCAACCATCTTCGTTGCCTCATATTTAACTCCTTATGATCGAATAAATACTTTAAGCTCTTATGGTCACTAAACACTTCAAATCTAGAACCATAAAAATAATGCCTCCAAATTTTCAACACAAAAACAACTGCAGCAAGCTCTAGATCATGCGTAGGATAGTTCTTCTCATGAGTCCTCAACTGCCTTGAAGCATAAGCAACTACCTTATCATTCTGCATAAGAACACCTCCTAAACCCATCTTAGAAGCATCACAATATACCACAAAAGGTTCTCCTAGATTAGGTAACGTTAAAATCGGAGTTGACGTCAATCTCCTCTTCAACTCTATAAAACTTTCTTCGCACTGAACATCCCACACAAAAGCTCTACCTTTACAGGTTAACTTAGTTAACGGGAGTGCCAACTTATAGAAACCTTCGATAAACCTTCTATAATAACCAACTAATCCCAAAAAGCTTCTAATCTCAGTAGATGACTTTGGAGTTTCCCATTGCAACACAACATCAACCTTCAATGGATCTATAACAATGCCACTACCTGTGAACGCATGACCAAGAAAACTAACCTCCTTTAACCAGAACTCACACTTAGACAGCTTTGCATACAACTTATTCTCTTTTAAAACTTGAAATACTACTCGTAAGTGTTTTGCATGCTCTTATTCTGACTTATAGTAAATCAAAATGTCATCAATGAACACCACTACAAACCGATCTAAATAAGTATGTAAGATACGGTTCATGTATTCCATGAATACTCCCGGCACATTAGTAACACCAAAGGCATCACCGAATACTCACAATGTCCATAACGCATTCTGAAAGCCGTCTTCTGGATATCTTCATCCTTAAACCAAAGCGAACATTTTACCACTTGTCTGCATCCTCTTTGGTTTCTGACACTGACTACCAATGTGCCCTTCTTCACCATAATTGAAACAAATTACCTCCTTATGCTTGCACTCAGATACAACATGTCCAGTCTTACCACAACGGAAACACCTCTTTACCTCAACAATACACACATTAATCTTATGCCCAGGTTTTCCACATTTGAAACAAACCACACCGGCAAGAGCATGTCCCCCACTAGTCCTCTGACCCTGGGCAACTTTCTGTTTAGCTTTACCAGTTGGGGCATCATAAGGCTTACCACGATTCTATTGGTACTTACCCCTCTTCTCACTGATAATCTTGTAATGAGCATTATTGTCCTCTTCATAAATTATGCAACTATCAATCAGATCGGAAAAGACACGGATCTTCTGGTATCCAACTGCCTTCTTGATCTGTGGGCGTAACCCATTCTAAAACTTAATACACTTCGAAAACTCAGCATTTGCCTCACCATAGTGCGGATAAAACTTAGCCAACTCAATGAACCTTGCAGCATACTCAACAACTGACATTCTCCCTTGCTTCAGCTCAAGGAACTCAATCTCCTTCTTACCACGAATGTCTTTAGGAAAGTACTTCCTCAGAAATTCCCTACGGAACACAGCCCAAGTGACATTTTCACCTGCAGCTTCCAACCTTCGGCAAGTCTCTAGCCACCAGTCATTAGCTTCGACTGCTAGCATATAAGTACCATACCGAACCTTCTGCACTGAAGTGCAGACCATCACACGAAAGATTCTCTCAATCTCTTTCAACCAATCCAATGCTCCGTCAGGATCATACTTGCCCTTGAAGGTAGGCGGATTCTCTCTCTGGAAAGTCACCAAACTACGAGATCCAACATTCCCATCAGCATTTGGCTGATTCTCCATCGCATGCGCCATTACTTCTAATGCAGCAGCAAGTGCGGAATCATTCCTTCCAGCCATCTCAACTTATCAATACAACATAAACAACGGTTAGAACTCAAATTAACAATACTTGATTGTTAAATAAAACTATGACTCGACAACTTGGTTGGACGGACCGACCTGCTTTGATACCAACTTTGTAACACCCCAATTTTACCCGGAAGTTATAAATGTAAATCAGAGTTATAAAATTCATACAACTGAATCAGGATGCCACAAATTCAACTTAAAAACCATTGCATTTAACATGGATACATAACACTTTTAAAACTTCGGATGAACCAACAGTAAAATAAATTAATCTCTTAATTCAACAACGTGAACAATTACGCAGCGGAATCATAATAACATCCTTGTCCAACATTACAGCAACTTCAAAATAACACATACTTAGCAACAATAAAATTAAAGTTCAATAAATGGAATAACAATAACTAAAATCAACAAGCATTCATCCCCCCGAGTGTTACGTATCAGAGCAATGACACCGACTCGAACTACTGAAGGTAAACCACCTTCACTCTGGATTACTTGCATGTTACCAACGTAAGGGTAACATTCAAACATAAGGGGTGAGATATCTAACAATATAATAAAACATATGATAAATAATATATTAGATCAGATCATATAATATCACCACTTCACATCTTATAAACAACAATAATCGCAAGGGAACATTAATAACATACAACATTTACCGCATCAATACACAACTTCCTTATGCAATCATGTAATGCGACTCAATGTTATGCAAATGCGTATGGTACCATTGGAGCAGAACTCCCATCTTAAAATAATTGCCAATAAATAGAGGCATCAACAAGGCATAAACCTTCATCTTAATATTCACCAATACAGACCATCTTAACAAGCATCAGCTCCATCTTGATATGCAATGTATGAGACACAATCATGAATGTAGTAACAACAACCACAACTAACAACATCTCAACATAAATCATCGTTGGCCAGAAGCCTACAACTCCATAGCTGCCAATAATTAGAGGCATCTCATCATAATTAATCAACATAATTCATCAACATAAATCATCAACATAATTCATCCATGTAAATCCATAGCAACTCAACCATAACCACAACACAATAGTAGGTCAACAACCATTCAACATTGGCCATAGGCCTACAACATGATATCGCCCATAAATATTCTGACAATTCTCGACTATACCGATTAATCATTTATCTAATGCTTATCTCTAATTACTAAACTTCTACATATTATTATATTGTAATACTACATCGTTATTATTATTACTCCTACTGTTATGAACAAAGTTGTGATACGGTGGCAGAAGCGACTGTTTTGAGATGCTGGTTTGCGTTTTGTGTTTGCAAAATGTCGCGGTAAGCAAGAGTCGCCACCAACTTTTATTTCATCCAAACGGAAAGGAAAAAAGTATAGAAAAAAATCCTTTTTTCGAGATATTCTGAGTACGGGGGGTAGATTATAGAAAGGGAAGGTGTTATCACCCTTTCTATCCATGGTTTTCCATGGGCTCTTAGGTACTTGCTCATCTTTTTTAAAATTGCTTGTGTGTGTACTTTGTTTTTGAAAAGAGTTTTAACTTCGTGATAACCCTTGTATCAGTCCTCAAAGGAGTGACGAAGTTTGTTTTGAAAGTTTGTTTGAAAAGTGTAAGTGTGTAAATTTTTTATTTGAGCAAGTACCTACTAGCATCTACCTAACCGAAAAAGGATCGTTTCTATTCTTGTTTCCTTTAGACAGTGTTATCCTACTATTGAGAAATAGGTAGCACCATCGTTGGAATTGTAATGGTCAATTCGAAAGGGACGTACGATCACTAAAGCAATATTAGGACATCTTAGTAATAACCCTAGAGTCTTAAGATCATATTCGAGGCAACATTTCCGAGGCAACATTCGAATGGGACATTTGATCTTTTTTGACAGGAGGGTAACCACTAAGACACCATATGCTTAATGACCGTTTACTGAAGGCAACCGAAGTGTGAGTATACCCTAAGAGTGATATGTGCGAGTGATTAGTTTATTTATCTTTGCACATTAGGGTTTTCTAACTGTATTAAATTTGTCATGCATTCTTATCATACAATCCTATTAGCATACATCTAACAGTCAAATATTTGCGAGAATTAAAATGCGAGAAAGTAAATCTATGCTATTACAAGGCTTCGGGGAGGGGGATTAATTACATAGCCAAAAATTGGGGAAAAGCGATAAGCAAAAACCCTAGTTAAAACTATTACATCCTCAAAACAGTTACAAAAATAATAAAAGAATTAAAAGCGCGCGGTAAATTAAATGCGAGGCGAATTTAGGGTTTTGACCCTTGACTAAACCTACTTGCGATTGATCAAAGAAAAAAAATGTTTTTTGTCATGTTTTGTTATTTAAGAAAATAAAGAAATCATTAAATTAAAAAGAAAATCCTAATTCTAATTGATTTTAAATTAAGAAGAATAAATTAATTTATTATAAAACCTATTTTTGTATTTTCATTTATTTGAGAAAAAAGAGAAAATAAAATTGAATCAAGAGTTTAACCTAATTTTCTATTTGATTTTATTTGTGAAAATAAATTACAATTTCACTAAGTTAACACTAAATTAGATTAATTTTGATACAAAAACTAATTCTAAATTTTTTGTGAATTTGATTTTATGATTTTTATGAAAAAATATTAATTTGTTAATAAAGATCATTGAAAGAAAAAAAATTAAAGGAATTAAAAAAATAAAAAAAGAATAAAAAGAAAAGTAAATGGGCCTGATGCTAATTAGCAATTGAGGGGGTGTGTTGTGAAATTCTGAGCCCAAATAGGCCAGGTCCATTTGACTTCGCTGGATTTGATGCACGTGTTGACCTAGGGTGCACGATGGACCTTCAAGGGAAAGGCACTGGATCTGGAGCGCTGATGAATTGGATGGCCAGATCTTGAGTTGTATGGTGGACGTTTGGACATGAGGGGTACATAATCCTGCAAGAAAGCCTCAGAAAATGGAAAATGCAAGAGGCAGGGATCGATACCCTGCCCTTGCACATTGTAGCGCCTTAACTTCCTTCACTCTTGCCACTGAACCAATCTATTCAATCGTTAATATAATACAACAAAAATAATATGATATTAAATCAGGCATATGCCCAGCTGTCACGCGCGTGCCCCAAGTGGGTCCCTGGGAATTTGAATGAGCCAATCAGTAAGCTTCCTTCAGTCACGCCAGCGTCTCCTTCATTGATCTGTTGTTTTTGACATAATACTTTTACCTACGGTCGTATTCGTCGCTATATGTTATAGCAACGGCATTTGTCTGTAGCTACAAACCTACAAATCTTTAAAACACAATGCAAGCAAAATAAATTCCAATCAAGGGCATAGATTATTGTATTTCCTCCCCTGCACATGAAGAGGCCCTTAATTTGGCCCAATTTTGCCTCTATCTAGGGTTCCCCAATTTGAAGCTTACGAACCCTAACCATGGCAAGTGACCATTCCTGCATCGAAACTCAAATCTAGGCTATCAAGAAGATTCTCAGCATGATCATGAACATGTCTATACAAGCTGTTGTACCCCAAAATTTACCCTCGCATGTTTTCCAAAGTCTTCCCCCTGCATGGTTGATCACAAACCCTTGCCTAAGGAAAAAGCAAATTTTTGAGTGGTGCTTTAAGTACCTTTCGATTGGCATTCTGAAAGACCCTTTGATTGGTATTCTGAAGGAGCCTTTCAATTGGCATGGATAATTCCCTTCGATTGGCATTATGGACAAGCACTTCGATTGACATTCCAAAAATGCTTCAATTGGCATTATGGACAAGCACTTCGATTGGCATTATGGACAAGCACTTCGATTGGCATTGTGTCAAGGCCTTCGATTGGAATTCTGAAAGACCTTTTCGTTTGGCACCCTGGGCCAAGCCTTTCAATTGGCATGCCAAGGGATCTTTCAATTTAGCATTATGTTAAGGCAGCTTCGACAGGCATGTTAACCATGTCCTTCGATTAGCATGAACAACACCTTTTCGATTGGCCTGTTAACAAAGCCTTTCGATTGGAATTTTAATTAGTACCCTTCGATTGGTATCTGAACAAGATCTTTCGATTGGCATAGCAAAGGACTCTTCGATTGATATTTCAATAAATACCCTTCGATTGATGTTTGGACAAGGGCCATTTGAAGAACTCCTTCCAGGCCATTCGAAAGAGGCCATCAAGAGGGCACTCAAAAACATGTCCAGGTACACTGAACATGAGAAAATGGCATGTTTTCCTTGCAAATATGGAAAGAATTCAATTGATTGTGGATTCAATTCCTGAGTTAAAGGCCAGATTCTTGCCTTTTCTGTTCCTAACTCCACAAGAGCTGATTCGACCAGAGGGATTCTTTTCAAATCAGGACCAATCGAAGAGCAGGGCCTGAATGCATTCGAAAATCAAAAGTGTCTAGGTTCATTCAAGATTCCAAAGAGACATGAATATTTCAAAAAAGGAAATCTTTTAATATGTCTGATTCTTGTCTCATGGCTTTAAAGGCCTGGTTAAATGGCTGTCCCTTTCCATATTCATGCTCCCTCACACTCCTATAAATACGAGGCCAGTGACACATTACAGAGGACGGAGAAAAAACAAAAAAAAAAGACAGAAAAAACGGAGGATTTGGAGATACGCTGCCCACAAACCCACTAAAGGTTATCAACATTTTCATAAGTAATCCAAGCCAAAGCATCCATTCAGCAAACATCTCCACACCCAGAGCCACAGATCATACATCTTTAATTGGTAAGGGTTTGCAAAACCATATATATTCTTGTTATTACTGATTATGTTGCTTGTAAGCTACAGCGCAAAGATGAGATTGTGCCATTGCTTGGGCACGATCTAAGTTTCTCCTTCGAATCTCAGGATAAAACAAACCCAGACCCAGATTCAGCAGATTCAAATTGAGGAAGGATTCGAATTGGGAGGAGATTCGAATCAGGGGGGTAAAATCCCCCCTGTATCTTTAACGTTTGTCTAGTTTTGCAGGAAATATCTTCTCAGAATCTTGTTCAGAGCTTCGAAGCTTAGCAGCTTAGCTTCGAACTGGATCCAGGGTTCCCAGATCGAAGGATGACATATCCAGATCGAACACCCCCAAAGTGCAGCCCCTCATGCACCTTCGATCAAGCCTCTTCACTGGATCGAAAGACAGCCCACACCTCTTTCGATCCAGGCCTCCAGAATTATACCTTTTTTGATTTACTGCCTGTTTCCTTCGATTTCATCTTTATTTTGACTATTTTATTTCTTTTTTTAATCAACATAAAATCAATTAAAAGAAAAACCACAAAAACATTAGGCTAGCTTTTTCTATTAAATTAACTTTGTTAATTAATCATTTAATTATCTTAACATTTTTCTCAAAATTAAAATTAAGAAGATTTAGATCATTTTTCCCAAAATAAAATAAACACAAAAAGATTTTATTCTTAGGATTTTTAGAGGTTATGTTCAGATTCGCGCGCGTTTATTTTATTGTAACTGCCTATTAGTTTGTAATAGCTTAATTAAGACTTTTACACTTTACTACTTTATTCCCCCAATTTTGGACATGTAAATAACCCCCCTCCACGAAGCCTTGTAATAGCGTAGGATTTACAATTCCCGCACTTTAAATTCCTGTACATATATTAACTATTTAGATGTATGCTAACTAGGATTGCATGACAAGATCTATCTTGACTTAAAATCAACAGTAGCTCACCATGACATGTAAAGATAATATAAACTGAAAATTGACACACTCGCACATGCCACTCTTAGGGTACACCTCACTTAGTTGCCTCGAACGTGGTCATTGAGTATAGGATGTTTTAGAGGTCGCCCTCTTATCCAAAGATCATAAGTTGCCTCGAAACGGTTGCCTCGGATAAAATGATCTAAGACATTAGGGTTACCACTAAGTCGTCCTAACATTGCTTTAGTGACCACACGTCCCTTAAATCGAATTGACCCGAAAACTCCAACGACGATGCTACCTACTCCTCAATAGTGGGATGGCATTGTCTAAAGGACACTTGCACAGTCTAATTCCTTTTAGAGTAGGTAGATGTTCTTAAGTACTTGCTCCTTTTAAAAACAAAACAAAACTTTTCGCGCTTACACCCTTTTTTAAAACAAAAAACTCTTTTCAAACCCACAAACACAAAGAAAAGCAAACTTTTGAAAACATAGTGAGCAAGTACCTAAGAGCCCGTGGATAACCACGGATAAAAAGAGTGTTAACACCTTCCCTTTCTATAATCTACCTCCTGAACCCGAGAAACATCTCGAAAAGGAATTTTGCTGTGCTTTTGTCCTTTCCTTGTTGGATAAAATAAAAGACGGTGGCGACTCTTTCTTACCGCGACATTTTGCAAAAACAAACGCAAACGCGAACCAGCATTCCAAAACAGTCAGTTCTCATTCCCACCGATCACAGAACTGGCGACTCTGCTGGGGAGTATTTTTTAAAAGTGGGGATACCTTAGGGTTTAGATCACCTTTACTTGCTTACCTTGATTGCTTTGTTTGCTTTACACTTGGTTCTATTGTTTGGGTTTGAAATCCTCCACCCGGATTTGGGAAACATTCATAGATAGCAATACGTTGTGGAAACTGTGCGGGGTATACCGACACGGTTGAAGCAATAGCTATATTAGTGCGACATATTTGCGAGTACCGGTAGCCTTTGAGTCAATCAAAGAGAATACGGGGCCGCTGATTGATGTCACTAAGCACTAATGAACTAGAACCTTACTTGACCATCTTGGCCTTTTTTAGGGGTAGTGAGATGACCGACTTTGGTGCAGTCCGAAGTTGGTAGATACTCGATACTACACTCATTGAGGATTGTTTTCTTGGAATATTTTGGTCGCTAGTTAAGTGGCTAAACCAAAACGATGAACATAGAAAACAATCCAATGATATTGAGCTCCTTAGAACCCGATTACTATTTATAGGACAGGTTTAAACCAACTAACCTGAAAGAGGGTAATGCCTAAACTCCATGCCAGCCTAAACTTAAGGCTATATGTGTGACTTGTGTGCCTTCAAGCTTGAACTACTTGCACATTCTTGTTATCTGACAACATGAGTTCCTTGCGGGTTTTGTTTAAAGTCCTTATCCAATAATTTGGATTTATCGCGGGGTTTACTTACAGCATCTGACATTTTTGCTTAAATGCATAGCATACACACCATAACATCATGTCTTAATATTTCTTTAACCATTTCAAGGATCTCAAGGGTCTGTGATGCAGGTTATGGTAAATCAAAAGTCTAGCAAGGGGCAAAGGGGATTTATTTTCCTCTAGCCAGGGTTGTTTAGAAATCAAAACACGATAACTTGAGTCAGGGGCTATGACCCACTCGATATGGTGAGCTTGACTCTTGAAGAAGGACTCTTAACGACACGAAGTTTCTTCTATCAAATTCTAACAAGTTTCTTGTTTACCCCGCGAGATACTTGAAAACATTGCATACATATATCATACATATCATTGCATAACAGGTCATCCGATACAGGTCTCTCATGTTCTCGCTGTTTATTTCAGCAATGACTTTCCAACCAGACAACCAAGATCTCCGGGCTCAAAACGCCCAACTTCAAGAAATGTTCTTGAACCTATCCCAGGGGCAAGAAGAAATAAAAGCTCTCCTCACAAAGGGCTTGGTCCTAGGGAATCCAGGAGGCATCAGGAATGATCAGTTGGAAGGGCTACAAATTGAGTTGGCAACAATGAAGATCCAGGTGATGGGACAGCTGGTGGGTCAGATGGCTCTCATTCAAGACTTAGCTCAAAGAAAAGAAGAGCTCAGGGTCCTCGTCAACAAGCTGCTTCAAAATAACCAAGTGGGGGCAAACAACTAGGGTTGAAGATCAAGCCATCATTCAACCACCTTTGGGGCAAGAAGACAAGGGAAAAGCTCATCAGCTTGCTTCAGGGTCACAAGCCCAGCATCAACCTCGCCAGTATCAACGGGGTAATCGGCGTAAGCGAAATACGTCTGGAAGACATTTTTCTGAGACTGATATACCATCATCTCTAATACTGAAATGCTTGTTGGAGGTTAATCTGATTACTTTAAAGGATCCTCCCCGGAATCCCAACACCTCTGCTCCTGGCTATCGTCCCAATGCATTTTGTGTATACCACTCCCATAGTCCTGGACATGACACCGACGACTGTTGGACTCTGAAGAACAAGATCCAAGACTTGATTGACGGAAGGGTGTTGGAGTTCATGCCGGATGGCGAGATGAAAATCTTCCGTTGAGAATTCTCCATCTGAGATGACTAGTTCAGACTAAGAGACTTTTGTTCATTTGAATTCTGAAGTTTAATTTTTCTTTGCTTATTCAAACAATTATTATCATGTCGAACTCTTTTATTTCATTAATGCATTGCACGTGTCTGTTTTGAATTAATTGTTTTCACTATGCTTAAATTGCTTCATATTTCCTTTTTGTGATGTTCAACTCTCGAATAAAAAACTCTAAGCCTTTAGAGGGAGGATGACGAAACAATGCCATAATCTCATACAGTATGCTTTTGGACAGACCTCTCTAACGATGTACATGCATTGTTTCAAATCCTAAACAGCGGAGTTATAAGGAAGATAATCCCTAGTCAACCCCTTTGAGCCAAAGAAGTTGAAGTTTTTCTTTTCACAAATTAAAACCTGTAATTATAACCTGGGGCAGGGTAGTTTTCTCAGTTGATCCAGGTGCACAATGAATGGCATCAAAGAAGTCCTATGAAGGAGACTTACAAAACCGGGGCATCCCGCTGACTGTAATAACAAAAGAAACAGTTCAGGCAAAAAGACAGGGATAACGCAATCAAAAAGAAAGAGGTCCTACAAACTCTTATAAAAATGACTGCCTGTTCAAAATAAACTGTCAATATCTGAACCATCACCGGAATATTAGAGCAAAGACTCAAACAAGATCTAATGCACGATTAGCTGAGTTTAGGATCAAAGAACATCACGAAGAGAGGGTGGGTACAGATAAAATTTGAGCCTTTATCCTTTGTTTCTTAAACCGTGAACCAGGCCACGTTATAACCCTTAAAAGTCCTAGCTGAAGCACGGATTAGTTCGAAAGCATACTGTTACAAAAGGTATCCTGACTCCTGTAGGGCTTGCTGTAAATCCTAAGTTGACATCACATTTTACAAAAAAAATTTGCCTGTTTTACTGGAAAAATGCATTTTCAAAAATTTCAACAGACAGACATAAGCTTTGCATTCTTAAAATAACATTGTTTGCATATGACTATTTGTTCAAACAGCAGAGAAATTCGCACGACGAATATCTAGTGAACAAAAACCTTTTCAATAAAAAGGGTCATCTCAAGTGGAAGAAACATTTCTAACCAAGGGGCAGACATGATCATTTTCCATCATCTGGGGCAGTCAAGTCAAGATTCAAGGAATCTCTCAAAATGCCAAATAGCCAGGGGCAAATCTCCATCTGAATCAATTGGGGCATTGGACATGAATTCCAGCAACGAATCTTGCACGATCAAACGAAGATCTTCTAGTAGTATGGTAACACAACACTACCAACGGTGGCACCTCCCTACATCCTGAGAGCATGGACATAGTCAAAAAGTACTACGCATAATCAAAGACCCGCTAGGTTGACTGGCCTAGGCAAAAATAAGGGCTTCCCGGCGAACCAAAAGGGTTCGGGCAAAAATAAGGGATGAAAATGAAAAATTTGTACACCCGGTGTGATACGGTGGGAGAACTGACTATGGTTTTGCGTTTGTTTTCGCAAATGTTTCGGTTGAGCAAGAGTCGCCACCGACTTTTTATTTTATCCTAAGGAAAGGTTTAAAAAGCACAGCAAAAACCTTTGAGATTTTTCTTGGGTTCAGGGAGTAGATTATAGGAAGGGAAGGTATTATCACCCTTTCTATCCATGGTTAACCATGGGCTCTTAGGTACTTGCTTAGATCAACTTGCCTTGGTTTTCAATTGTTTGAAATGGTGTGTGGTTTTGAAAATGCTTTGAAAAAGATGCCTTGTATAGGCTACACTTGTAACAATTCTTTACTCGAATGTTTTACAAAAGGTGTTTTGTCTTTTGAAAAGATGTTCCAAGGTTTTTGAAAGTTTGTTTTGAAAGTGTTTGTGAAGTGTGGTTTGAAAATAGGCAAGTGTTTTGTTTTGCAAGTTGACAAGTACCTAAGAGCTATCTACCCTAAAGTTCTCAAAGATTTTTTGTTATGTTTTAACCCTTTTGACAATTTTGTTCCACCATTGCATTTGGTGGACAATCTTGTATTAGGAGGTGAAAGGGACGGGCGCGGGTCATCGTTTAGACCATAATTGCAATAGTGCTAAGTATCTTTGGGCAATTTCTCTTTGAAAGGGACTTGATCATTTTAGGCAACTTTTCGAAAGCGTCATCGAGGGACTATGATCATTTTATTGTTTGTTTTACCCAAAGAAACCTAACATGCAATATGGCCCATTTATTTGAAGGCAACAAAGTGGAATACCCTAGGGGTGCAAGTGTGATATGTGTCGTCCATTTTCATGCTTGATTGTCTTGAAATTAGGTCAAACTATTTTGTTCTTTTTATTTGCATACAAACCCTAATTCTAGCATGGCATATTTAAAAAGCGTTAAAGTGCGAAAAGTAAAATTCCTACACTATTACAACACAATATGGGAATAGGGGTACAAATGTTCAAATGGGGGGATATTTAGACAAGAAATTTAAACCTAGCTATTACATCAATTTCGGAATATTTACAAGATAATTGATCGCATGAATTAAATGGAAAATAAAATAAAGATGTAAAATGCAAAAAGGGTTCTTATATGCGTAAAAAAAAGTATTATTTATGTCAAATAAATAAAATAAAAAAAGGTATTATTTTTGGAGTTCTTGTATTTTAAGGGTAAAACCCTAATTTTTATTAAGTAATATATATATTATTTAATTTATACAAGTATTTGTTTATTATGTACAAAAATAAAATAAAATGAAGTATATTTATAAAAAGTATTTTTTTGATGTCAAATATTAATAAAATAAAAAATATAGGTATTTTTGTATTTTAACCTAAATATACTAATATATATATATATATATATATATATATATATATATATATATATATATATATATATATATATATATATATATATATATATATATATATATATATATATATATATATATATATATATATATATATATATATATATATATATATATATATATATATATATATATATATATATATATATATATATATATATATATGTATTAATTTCTAAATATGTATTATGTATATAAAAATAATAATATTTAATATTATATAAAAAAAGTATATTTTACATAAAATATTTTCAAAAGAAAAAAGAAATAAAAATCAGAAATAAAATATATTTACATTATTTTTTTCTAGCTTTCCTAAATAATAGTATATATATATATATATATATATATATATTTATGTATAAATGATTCCTATAAACAAATAAATGCTTAAAAATAGGAAAATGGTGTAAAAAATGTTTTTTATGTTTTTAATATCATTAGGAAAAATAAATAAACCAAAATGAAAAAAGAAAAATCAAAAAATCAATAAAACACACAAATTGGGCTCAGGGGGTGTGAAATCAGAAATATGGTGTGAAAAGAAATTCAGAAGCAAGCCCATCCCATGAAGCTTCTTCTTCAACCTCTGAACAAACAATGTTCAAAAAACGCGCGCCTGAACCTCCATTCAAACATCTTGATTCCTTGATCTTTTGCACAAACTTCCAACATAAGAAATGTTAAGCATTGAATCACGATTTTAAATATATAAAGAACTCATCCTAACTCTCAGAAATGAGAGAGAATTTTGACAATCCCAAATCATGACCTAACTTTTCTGCCATATTCAAACCTTAAATTCTCACAGCTCAAGCAAAATAAATGAAAAGTAAAAGCATGTACAGATTCAGGGGCATGAGTAGAACACTTCTTATTCACAAACTTAGAGCTAATGATGCCTAGGCTAAGAGTTAGAAGTTCAAGAAAATACCTGTTCAGTTGAAGTTCTATCTAGTAATGGGGGAGCTTTCAGAGCAAGATGGTGATCTGTACAGCTTGCCTGAAGTGTGGTGATGCTATTCCAATGCTTACTTTGCTTTGAGACACCTTGAATCGAGCTATGGACCTCCAACTGTAAAACAAGAAAGTGAAAATGGTGGAACTGGTTAGAGGAATTACAGGTCGTGTTTTAGGTTTTGGTTAGCTTGCATTGATGCTAGGGAATGTGTTTGATGAGCTTTGGGCAAGAAATCATGCAAGGGATGAGAGTTGGCACTCAAACTGCAGTGAGAACTCTATTTTTGCAGTTTGAGAGTGATTCTGGGAATGGGAGTGTTTGGGACCTTGTTTGCTCGTGTTCTAGCTTGGGTTGGATGATTAGAAGGTGTATACAATGTTTGCTTCAGTGTTCTAATGCTGAGATCAAAGTTGTGTTATGTTATGCCACTTTTCTTCACACTTAAGCAAGCAAAACCAAGTTGATGTTCTAGGCAAGTAGAGGCCCCCTAAACATGCTGCTAACCTTGTCTTGATCAGAGTGTTTTGCTCATAATCTTGTGCCAATTAGACTTCATCTGTACTTGTAGATTTGCAACTTTGACATAAAGCTTGCTTTTGCATAAATGGCTATTTCACTTTTTCCATTTATGGCCTAATCCAACATGTAATGCATAAACTCATGAAACAAGGCCTTAGCACAATGAACATGCATTAAATTATTGATTGTTGGATGGTTAAAGGGCCTGCAATCAAGTGGCATGCTGGTTTGAGAAATTTGTACAAGTTATGAACATGTACATGGCCATGAATCAAAGTGACTTTTTGCCATATTGTAAAATTCGATTCTCTCAAGTTATGAGGTTGTTTGATGAGTTATTGGACATTTTGGAAAGCTTGGAATGTGTACTACAATCCATCTTTGAAATGCAAATTGAAATTCCAAGTGGAAGTGTATGGAAAATGGCCTTGAAGTTAGGTAGAAAACCTTGCCAAAATAGGTTAAAATTTCACTAAGTTAAGAATGGTTTAGTACCCTTATTCAAAAAATTGTAACTTGAGATACAAGCCTCATTTTGGAAAACTTTGTGAATCAAAGTTGTAGATTATGCAACAAGCTACAACTTTCATGTTTTGACTTTTGTTTGAATCCAAATGAATCTTGGTGAGAAAGTGGGGCAAAGTTGGGAAAAATTTAGGGTTTTTCATAACTTAGAAAAATTCTAAGTTATGAAAAATTCTCATTTCAAACCCTAATTTGCAAATTTTGATTTCTTGGTGAACAAGTTTCATGATTTGGAATGTTTTGATGAAAAATGAATCTTGACCCTTGATTTTGACCAAAAAGTCAAAGTTTGACTTTTCAGTATACAGTCAAAATTGGTCAATGGACTGGGAAATTCAACTGTCAATCTTGTGTACTTGGGATCTTTTGAGCTTGTTGAGTATGTCAAGATAAATCCATGGGGTCCTTGAGTCCATATGTGAGCTTGGTTTGCCATTGGCTAGGTCAAACAGTCAAAAATTGCCTTTGTGCAGTCAAAACCCTAAAAATGACCATTTTGCCCTTTTGGTGATCTGATCAAATTTCTTGTGGAATTGTGATCCAAACTTGATCAAATGGTTCATATGAGTTCATAATGTTGATGTGGGCCAATTTTCATGAGATTTGACTGTCAATTGGTCACAGTTGACTTTTTCCCCAATATAGCTGATTTCTAGGTCAACTGTCCAATTGACTGGGCAAAACTTGGAATCAAGACTTGAAACTTGATATGGATAAACTTGGGAGTCCAATATGAAGAAAGAAAGTCATATTAGGCATTTTAGGTCAAAACATCTTTGTGCAAACAGAAACCCTAATTTGGGTCAACAGTGCAAGGAGAAGTCTTGAGCAGATGAAACCCTAACTGGATCTTGAGCTCCAAGGGTCTGGTGATGAGAAATCAATGAGAAATGGGAGGGCAAATTTTGGGGTACAACAGTTGCCCCTGTTCAATCTTCTTGAATCCGAAGAGTTAGATTGGTAAGTTTGCCTTTCGTGACTCGAGGGTAAAAGGAGATTGGACACTAGAGTGCCCTTAAATTTGCACTCGCCCAAGCAAGGGATGCGGGAATGGGCTTAGAGATGCCATTTGGAGATGGGATTAACGATGCCATCTGGAAGAGTGACGGACACTTTTCGGGGATGGGCTTAAAGATGCCATCTGGAAAGGAATATCGGGAAGGTGTCCATGCTTTGGACCATCTCTGAACTGGGGGTCTGAATAAGCAATAGATTGACATCCGTTGTTGGGAGGAATCCGTAAACTGTTTTCAAAAGTTGTATCTGAACAAGTTGATAGATTAACATCCGTTACTTGGAGAACCCGTAAACTGTTTTCAGAAGTTGAGAAGAGTCTGAACAAGCGATAGATTAACATCCGTTGTTGGGAAGAATCCATGAACTGTTTTCAGAAATCTTGAAGTTGAATAAGCAATAGAGCAACATCCGTTGTTGGGAAGCGTCCGTAAACTGTTTTCAAAGATTGCATCTGAACAAGTGATAGATTAACATCCGTTGTTCGGAATAATCCATAAACTGTTTTCAGAAATCTTGAAGTTGAATAAGCAATAGAGCAGCATCCGTTGTTGGGAAGCGTCCGTAAACTGTTTTCAAAGATTGCATCTGAACAAGTGATAGATTAACATCCGTTGTTGGGAAGAATCCATAAACTGTTTTCAGAAGTCTTGAGAAGAAACTGAACAAGCGATAGGTTAACATCCGTTATTTGGAGAACCCGTGAACTGTTTTCAGTAATCTTGAATTTGGAGGAAGAACCGGTGTAGGGTTCCCTGATGATGAGCTCGTGTAAAACTGCATCTGGATAAATCTGGAATAAGCATTAGAATGTTGCCGTGTCTGGGTCACATCCAAACTATTCCTGGAAAGAAACTCGGAGGATAGTGATTCTAGTCTTTTGACTGATCTTACCTGAAAAGGTAAAGAGTTAGTTATATGCAATGTCATGATGCATGACGCAATGTATGTTATATGATATGAATGTAAATGAATGCGCATGTAAGCTGGAGAGTTGTCTTGCAAAGGATAGATGAATCCGAGACGGCTGAAGATGACAGTATCTTGACTGCTGCCGGGAAGAATAATTCCTGGTCGTTGCTGGAAAAAAAAGAGCTTGGGTTGTATACCAATCTTCTGGGGAATTCCGGATGACTTCTACTCGGGAGTTCCAAGCTAATAGACTCATGCTGGGGATGTAAGACCGAGAATCTTCAGTTTGGTGGGAAGTATCTCTGGCGACTTTATTGGGGAACTCAAGATCTGCCCTCCTCAAAACTCTGTGGGGAGGAAGTTCATTAGTCTGGCTTCGCTGGGGATTGATAATTTGAAGTTTTAGCTCGGCTGGGGATACTGAAACTTAAATTCTGAGGGGAATTGAGTTATGGAGGATTCTACGGCTGGGGATAACAAAGATAAACTCCTCCGGGGATTGGAAGAATTTTGGCGAGTGCGATCTTCCGTGGGAATAAGCTGAGGATAACCCAGTTATAAGCCCTTGTGAGAAATAACTTTGAATAAAACTCGGGAGAGACGACCGTACTCTGCAGGGGATAAGCTTCCGGAATCTACTGGGGATAAGCTTCAGAGTTTGCTGGGGATATGGATTCCAAATCTCCGGGGGTTTCCTTTGAAGGGTATCACGACATCCAACTGCACCTTTGACCTATCAGTAATCCTCTTTCTTGCAAGGGAATGATTATGTTCAAATGCATATGCCTATTTAACAAAACATTGGACGTTTCTCAAAACAAATAGTGCCAGAGAAAAGAAAAGGAAATGACACAAATTTTTGGGAAAAGTATTTGTATTGACTTTTTATGAGTATATTTGTACAAAGGAGACAACCATCCTAGTAAGAGGATTTTGTCGTAAATATTGAAAGATTTATACAAAATAAAGATGGCTATGTGAAATAATTCCATGGGATTCCATTCCGCTATAGCTTTCACAACTCTGAATATCTGTCCATTCAATGCTTCGTTTGCCGATGACTGGATTGATCAGAAGCCTGGAACTGGTTGATGAAGAGATTGTCTTTGAAGTGATCCGACGAGACATAGTCATACGCTTTAATTCCCTAACTTTTGCCTGAATCGCCCTTTCGGGTTTTCGATCCACCGAGAAACCCCTTTTTGACCCAGCCGCCCTTTCGGGTTTTCGACTTGCCGGGTGTACAGATTTTTTTGTTTTTATCCCTAACTTTTGCCTGAACTGCCCTTTCGGGTTTTCGGTCCACCGGGATGCCCATTTTTGCCCAAGCCGCCCTTTCGGGTTTTCGACTTGTCGGGTTATTTTATGCGTAGTATCTTTTGACTATGTCTGCGTTCGCAGGGTGTGGCAAGTCGTCGCCGTCCATGGTGGTCAGAATCATTGCACCACCAGAAAATATGCTCTTGATCACAAATGGTCCTTCATATGTAGGAGTCCATTTGCCCCTGGGATCACTTTGCGGCAAGATAATCCGCTTGATTACGAGATCTCCGACTTGATACACTTGGCGTCTGACTTTCTTATTGAAGGCCTTGATCATCCGTTTTTGATACGTCTGACCATGGCATATAGCAGCGAGTCGCTTTTCATCGATCAGATTGAGTTGATCAAGTCGGGTCTGCATCCAATCATCTTCATTCAAACCTGCATCCTTCATAATCCTTAGAGAAGGAATCTGGACTTCCATAGGCAAAACAGCTTCCATGCCATACACCAAAGAAAATGGGGTTGCCCCAGTTGAAGTGTGTGTCGTCGTACGGTACCCATGCAGAGCAAACGGTAACATCTCATGCCAGTCTTTGTAAGTGACTGTCATTTTTTGAATGATCTTCTTAATGTTTTTGTTCGCAGCTTCAACAGCACCGTTCATCTTCGGCCGATAGGGAGATGAATTGTGATGATAAATCTTGAACTGATCGCATAAGGCGGTGATCATCGTGTTATTCAGATTTGTACCGTTATCTGTGATGATCCTGTCTGGAACACCGTACCGACATATGAGATTTTGTTTGATAAAGCGGGCAACCACATTTTTAGTAACAGAGGCGAAGGAAGCTGCTTCGACCCATTTGGTGAAATAGTCAATGGCAACCAGGATGAAGCGATGTCCGTTGGAAGCCGTGGGCTTGATCTCTCCAATCATGTCAATGCCCCACATTGCAAAGGGCCATGGAGCAGTCAGAACGTTGAGAGGAACTGGAGGGATATGAACTTTGTCAGCGTAGACTTGGCATTTGTGGCAAGTACGGGAATGTTGATGGCAGTCAGCTTCCATGGTAGACCAGTAATAGCCTGCCCTTAGGATCTTCTTAGCCATTGTATGCCCGCTCAAGTGAGTGCCAAATGTGCCGCTGTGTATATCAGTCATGATCAACTCTGCCTCAGCTTTGTCTATGCATCGGAGTAACACACAATCATGGCTTCGTTTGTAAAGGATGTCGTTGCTCAGGAAGAATTTGGCAGCAAATTTCCTTAAGAACTTCTTGTCATTTACGGAAGCTCCTTCGGGATAATCTCTAGTCTCGAGATACCTTTTGATTTCATGGAACCAGGGTTGTTCCACTACTTCTTCGGTATTAATCTCATGACAATGCGCAGGTTCATCCATTCGCTCACTGGTGATTTGGGGAGCTTCGTTATCCCAGTTGAGTTTAAACATGGAGGACATTGTGGCTAGAGCATCCGCTAGCTGATTCTCTTCTCGCGGGAAATGCTCGAAGGTAATTTGCTCGAAATGAGGCAACAACGTCAAGACATGTTCTTTGTATGGGATAAGATTAGGATGCTTGGTATCCCACTCTCCTTTGATTTGACTGATAACTAAAGCCGAGTCCCCAAATACGATCAAAGATTTGATCCCCAAGTCTATAGCAGCCTTGAGACCAAAGATGCAAGCTTCATACTCAGCCATGTTGTTTGTGCAGCTGAAGCAAAGTCGGGCCGTGAAAGGTGTGTGACAACCTTCCGGAGAAATGAGTACTGCGCCGATACCATTTCCAAGTGCGTTTGAAGCACCATCAAAGTACAGGGTCCATCGGGATCCCTTTTCGGGTCCGTCATACGGTCCGTTACTTTCAATGTTGTCCAAATTCATGATGTCCTCGTCCGGGAATTCAAATCTCATGGGTTGATAATCTTCGATAGCTTGATGAGCCAGATGGTCAGCTAGTACACTCCCTTTTATAGCTTTTTGGGTGGTGTACTGGATGTCATACTCAGTTAGGATCATTTGCCATCTAGCTATCTTTCCAGATAAGGCGGGCTTTTCGAAGATATACTTGATAGGATCCATTTTGGAAATCAAGGAGGTAGTATGAGTCAACATATACTGCCTTAGTCGGCGAGCAGCCCATACCAAAGCGCAGCAAGTTTTCTCGAGCAGTGAGTAGCGAGTCTCACAGTCGGTAAACTTTTTGCTAAGGTAATAAATAGCATGCTCTTTTCGACCAGACTCGTCATGCTGGCCCAAAACACACCCCATTGAGTTATCCAAGACGGTCAAATACATGATCAGTGGTCTTCCTTCGACGGGTGGCATCAGAATAGGAGGTTCTAGAAAATACTCCTTGATTCTATCAAAAGCAGCTTCGCAGTCGTCGTTCCATTCGACTACCTGATCTTTCTTCAAGAGTTTGAAAATTGGCTCACAGGTAGAAGTCAGATGAGAGATGAATCTGGCAATATAGTTCAAGCGCCCCAAGAACCCTCTAACCTCCTTTTCAGTACGGGGAGTAGGCATCTCTTGTATTGCTTTTACTTTTGCGGGATCGACTTCAATGCCTTTGTTGCTTACAATGAATCCCAGGAGTTTACCAGACCTGACTCCAAAAGTGCATTTACTTGGATTCAGCCTGAGCTTGTATTCTTTCAACCTGGAAAACAACTTTTCTAGATGTTCAAGGTGCTCTTCCTCTGTTTGTGACCGAGCTATCATATCGTCTATGTAAACTTCAATCTCATGATGTATCATATCATGAAATAAAGCTACCATGGCGCGTTGATAAGTTTCCCCTGCATTCTTCAGCCCGAACGGCATCACCTTGTAACAGAAAGTGCCCCATTGTGTGACAAAAGTAGTTTTCTCCATGTCCTCGGGGGCCATTTTGATTTGATTGTAGCCCGAGAATCCATCCATGAAGGAAAACACTTTGTGCTGAGCTGTGTTGTCGATCAAAATGTCAATGTGTGGAAGTGGAAAATCATCTTTGGGGTTGGCCCTATTCAAATCCCGGTAGTCCACACACATCCTGACTTTGCCATATTTCTTAGGTACTGGCACGATGTTAGCGACCCATTGAGGATAGGACATAACAGCCAAAAAGCCAGCGTCGAATTGCTTCATTACTTCTGCTTTGATCTTTTCAGACATGTCAGGCCTCATTCGGCGGACTTTTTGCTTGATCAGTGGACAGTCTTCTCTTGTGGGGAGACGGTGAACCACGATGTCTGTGTCTAAACCCGGCATGTCTTCATAAGACCAAGCGAAGATTTCAACATACTCATTCAACAACTGTATCAGGCGTTCCTTGACACTCGGTTCCAGATTGGCACCCACTTGCACCTCCTTCTGGTCTTCCTCGGTCCCTAAGTTGACAGTTTCTAATGACTCTTCGTGCGGTAAGATGGCCCTTTCCTCTTGTTGTAGAAGTCTGGCTAGTTCCCCTGGTACTTCACAACCTTCGTCATCTTCATACTCGGCTTGATTGACCAGATCTTCAGAGTTATTGAAGGATATAGCAGAATTGTCACCCATGGAATCCGGAGTGGATGGGTACCTGCATTGGTGAGTGTGGGTGTGTGTAAGGGATAGCCATCCTTAAACAAAAATGCAAAAGGAAAGAAAATGAACATAAGCAGTTTATCAAATGAAAAACGTCCAATGAATCATTAAACATGGCATATGGATATGAAAAATAATCAAAACCCTTACAAGTGGACCTACATGCCCCGGGCAAGGCATGAGGTGAAAAGATAGTGTACGGATTGTTTGAAAATAAATATTACAGACCAAATAGGAAATGTTTAATAGATAAATTACTGATGAATAAAAGTGATGGGGACAAAGTCTTTTGCCTCCCAGTTGCACAACCCTCCTTTGACAGTTGGATAAATCCACTCTTCGATGTTGCTCTCTTTGTCTTCATCCTCCAAAGCATTGATTCCGTAGGGAGAAATTTTGATCGGCGCTCTTTCAATCTTCGAACGGCGCATAGCTTTCTGGCCAGCGGCTGTGAACCCTAATCCAAATTTGTCTGTCTTATGCGGAAAATCAGGCAACTTCCCCCATGCTGAATTCTTCCCTTCCTTTATCGCGGCCCTCGCGTCCTCCAGAGATGCCATCCTGGCCATCTGCCTCGGTGTCTCAGCTGCCAACTTTGCCACTGCTATTTCAGGAAGGACTTCTTCGAAATGCTGAAAAGGCGTTTCAATGAATTCCCCTTCAACCTCCACATATCGGAAAGAATTCAAGTGGCTAATCATGTACTCCTCTTCACCGTGGACAGTAATGATCTTTCCCTTGACAGGATACTTCAACATCTGATGTAAGGAGGAGGTGACTGCCCCAGCATGGTGTATCCAAGGCCTACCCAGCAAGCAAGAGTATGACGGACGGATGTCTATCACATAGAAAGTAGACTTAAACACCCCAGTGCCTATCTTGATGGGAATTTCAACCTCTCCATGGACCATTCTCTTCGAACCATCGAAAGCTCTGACAACAATATCACTCGGCTTCAATTCCAACCCTTCACAATCTAGTCGGTCCAAGGCCTTCTTAGGCAATACATTCAGCGACGAACCAGTATCGACCAAGACATGTGTGAGAGTAGTTCCTCGACACTCGACTGAAATGTGCAAAGCATCATTGTGATTTCTTCCTTTAGGAGTTAGGTCGGCATCGGAAAACCCTAATCCATTGTCCGCAGTAAGGCTAGCCACGCAATTCTGAAATTGATCTGCAGAGGTTTCCTGGGGCACATGGGCTGCCTTCAGGAATTTTATCAGGGCTTTAGCGTGCGCTTCTGAGCAAAGTAGTAGCGCCATCATGGAGATCTTTGAGGGGGTTTGCCCCAATTGTTCTACCACATCGTAATCACTTCTTTTGATTATCCTCAAAATCTCATCCATTTCCTTCTTGGAGGTTTCCGGGATGACCAAGGGTTGAGCCCTCGTCCTGACGATCTCATCTTGGATCCCTTACCTTTGTCAGCAGCGGTAGGAGAGACAGTACTAGGAACAACAACGTCTTCAATCAAAGGAGTTCTAGAAGAAAGTTTTATTGGTGCAGGGATGACCTTGTCAGCTGATGAGGGTCCAAAGATTGCTCTTGGAGGGGCAATCTCTGGAGAAAATATTCTCCCGCTCCTGGTGATTTTGCTAGTGCCTGCAATGTTACTAATGCTGGCTTCTTCATCATCCGAACTTTCTTCAATTATTTCGATTTGTTTGATACCATGGTAGTAAACGTCACCGCCATAGTTCCATGGTATGGACTTCTCAGAAACATAGGGGACCGGCCCCGGCATTGTTATCTTCAAAGGAACAGATTTCGTAGCTGGTGTAATCTTAACAGGCTTTTTGACGGCCTTGGAAAGATTGGCGTGAATGGTTATGATTGAGACATCTTCAGTATGAACTGGAACAGCAGAAACTTTTTCAAACAAAATTTGTCGACTATCCATAAGGCCTTGGATGCCTTTCTTCAGTAACGAACAATCAAACGGAAGAGAGTAACAACAATAGCAGTCTTCCTTACATCCCGGGAAGGTCCCGGCCCTTAACAAATTCAACTTAATGGTTAACAAAGGAGTTATCAGATCATTGACATCAGCAACATACAAATCTTCTTCAATGGCATTGACATTTCGGCCGTGTTTCGGCATGGGTGCAGATATCACATTAGGCTTCTCCGGAGCATCAAACTCCACCTCCTTCGCCTCTATTAGGTCTTGGATCTTATGCTAGAGTGCCCAACAATCATTGGTGTCGTGCCCGACACTGTCAGAATGGTAGGCGCATTTAGCATTAGTATGATAATGCGGAGAGGACGTATTCACATTCTTTGGTGCCTCCTTGATGGTGGCAAGATTCAACTTTAACAGATGGGGAAGCACTTGCGCTGGAGTCATATTAATACGGGTGAACTGCCGTTGTGGCCGTTCCACTCGTTGCTGATTTGGTCTGGACTGGTTATAGCGAGGCTGCTCACTTGGAGTGTTTTGAATCATTACGGCCCCCACAGTTGGCCGACGCTCCGCCTTCCCTGCTCTTCTCTGAGAATATACCACAGTTGTTTCCTTCTTAAAAGGCTTCTTCTCAACACTTGCAGCAACACCCTTCTGAATCTTTCCTGACTTGATGCCAGCTTCTATTCTCTCGCCTGTTAAGATCAAATCGGTAAACCCCGCGGAAGAGTTACCAATCAGATGATTGAAAAATGGCCCAGATAGGGTCCCAAGAAACATATCAACAAGTTCACGGTCGATTAAAGGAGGCTGCACCCTGCCAGCCAAATCCCTCCATTTTTGTGCGTATTCTTTGAATCCTTCGCCTGTTCCTAACGACATACCCTGAAGTTGGGTACGAGTAGGAGCAAGGTCAGAGTTATACTGGTATTGTTTGTAGAAAGCGGTGGCCAAATCTTCCCAATTTCGGACGCTGGTTCCCTCTAGCTGATAAAACCACTCCAACTGAGCTCCAGAAAGGCTGTCTTGAAAAAAATGAATCCAAAGGTTTTTATCTTCCGTATAGGGTTGGATCTTTCTCACGTAGGACCTGAGATGCTTTTTTGGACAGGACAGCCCATCATACCTCACAAACACTGGCACCTTGAATTTTGGGGGAATCACAATCCCGGCAACCAAACCCAAGTCTTCAAAGTCCAAACCCGGCACTCTTTGTAGCTCCATGGCGGCCAATCTGTCTTCTAGCCCTTTGTATTTGTCATCAGCTGGAGGGTATTGCTGATCGGAATAATCTTCATCCTCTTCGACCTCTTCTTCTTCCGCATCAAACTCGGAAGGTACCACAGCTCCACCTCCTTTGCTGGTTCCTTCATCAGAGATAGGAGGAAATTCAAGCACTCTCCGAGCTTCTCCGTCAAATCTTCTCCCTAAAGTAGCCACCCCGAGTCTCTTTTTCTTCTTTTTTACTGGGTCTTTGTTCCACAATTGAGTCTTGATATCCTCCTGACCCTTAGCCAAGGTCATCAGGAGTTGCTGGAACTGTGCATTTTGAGCTTTTAGGTCTTTGACTGTTTGCTCGAGATCCATCCTACTGAAATAAACAGCAGACAGATAAGGAAACCTGGAGTGAGACCTGCTTATGCACATGATGAATGGTATGCTTATGTATGCAATGCATTCAAGGATTTAGGACATTCAAAATTGTTTCAGACAAAGAAGAACGCACGTCATATTAATAAGAAGAAATTTGTTAGTACATAAATGCCCCATGGGCCAAATATTACAAAATAACTTCTCAAGGCAAAAAGACATTGCGCATCCTTTTTGGTGCGATGTAGGTGTTGAGGGCCTCTTGCTCATGGAGTCGGCGGGTAAGCTCTAGAACCTTCTTCTCACTGGCGTAGAAGCTAGCTTCAAAAGTATTCCGTTCTTCCTTGAGCTGAATTCAACTTTTCTGCATTTCCTCCCACGATGTAGGCATGTCTGGATGTAGGATGGTGTAGGGAACCTCTCCTTCCTTGACGGGCTCTTTAATCACTGGTAGAACATGAGGGTAAGGCATCATCAGACTTTGGGCTCGGGCTCGTACCCACTTGAGATAAGGCTCAAGAGGGATGGAGTTCTTGTGTCCCAGAGTCTTGCTATCAACCTTGTTGGGTCTTCCCCAAGCTCTGATGAATCTTTGGCGAAGTCCTTGCGCATCGTTGTCGAAGTCAAAAACTAGGTCAGGAATTAACATATCATGAGGGTCATCCCTCCGTGCATATCCAAATTGCCTCAAAGCTAGGCAAGGGTTGTAGGTGATACCTCCCCTAATTCCAAGTAAAGGAACATTAGGAAACTCTCCGCAACGATCGACGATGATGACATTTTCTCTAGACCGAGAACACCAATGTACATCAGAGTGAGTAAGAGTCATCAACCGTTGGGACCACCTTGAGCCTTGGTCATTCTTCAAGACAGATTGTGGAAGGTGCGAAATAAACCACCTTGCAAGGAGAGGAGTACAGCACATGAGAACACCCCTCTTTCTCATTGTTCGTGTGTAAAATGAGTGAAGAATGTCCCCAAGCAATGTTGGTATTGGATTTCTGGACAAGAAGATTTTGACGGCGTTGACATCTACCAATTGGTCAGAATTTGGGAACAAGACCAACCCATAGATAAGGAGTGCCACAATTTCTTCAAAGGCTTGTAGGTCCAATGAGTTCCAACATTCTTGTGCTTTCTCAAACAAGAATTTTGCTAAGAATCCTTTGACGCCGCTTCTGGTTTCCCAATGCCCCTTGATGTCAGATGGTTGTAGATGTAATGCTCGAGCAACATCTTCCGGCTTTGGTTCCTTTTCCGTACCGTTGAAGGGTAGTTGATTAAGGATAGGAATTCTCAGGAGTTGAGAAAACTCCTCCAAAGTGGGCACCAACTGGTAATCAGGGAAAGTGAAACAGTGGTGAAGAGGGTCAAAGAACTGGAATAGCACTTTCATCATGTCTTCTTCAATGTTGGTGTTGACTAGGCTGAGAAGTCTACCATGTCTTTCACTGAAGGATGAGTTTTCCGGAATTCTTGAGGTGAACTCCTTGTGTTGAGGAGAGATTCTCACAAGGTTGACTTGAATGGTGTTTCTGCGAGGAATTTCCATGACCTACAAAACAAGAACAAAGATGAAGATCCAAACCCTTGAAATGGTTAGTGAATGCATATGATGTTTTATGATGTTTATGATGTATGCACAAAACATATGTACAAGCAAATCACACCAAACCCTAGTTTCAGGCTGGCACGGGGTTTCATAGGTAAGTACCCTCTTGAGTGTAGTTGGCTTAAAAACCTGTCCTATAAATAGTAACCGGGTTCTAAGGAGCTCAATATCACTAGATTGTTTTCATTGTTCATTGTTTTGGTTTAGCCACTTAACTAGCGACCAAAATATTCCAAGAAAACAACCCTCAATGAGTGTAGTATCGAGTATCTACCAACTTTGGACTGCACCAAAGCCGGTCATCTCACTACCCCTAATAAAAGGCCAAGATGGTCAAGTAAGGTTCTAGGTCATTAGTGCTTAGTGACATCACTCAGCGGCCCCGTACTCTCCTTGATTGAACTCAAAGGGTTACCGGTACTCACAAATATGCCGCACTAATATAGCTATTGCTTCGACCGTGTCGGTATACCCCGCACAGTTTCCACAACGTATTGCTATCTATGTATGTTTCCCAAAATCCGGGTGTAGGATTGCAAACCCAAACAATAGAGCCAAGATATAAAGCAAACAATTCAAACAATTAGTCATGCAAGAGGGTGATCTAAGCCCTAAGGTTACTCCACTTTTAAAATTATCCCCAGCAGAGTCGCCAGTTCTGTGATACGGTGGGAGAACTGACTATGGTTTTGCGTTTGTTTTCGCAAATGTTTCGGTTGAGCAAGAGTCGCCACCGACTTTTTATTTTATCCTAAGGAAAGGTTTAAAAAGCACAGCAAAAACCTTTGAGATTTTTCTTGGGTTCGGGGAGTAGATTATAGGAAGGGGAGGTATTAGCACCCTTTCTATCCATGGTTATCCATGGGCTCTTAGGTACTTGCTTAGATCAACTTGCCTTGGTTTTCAATTGTTTGAAATGGTGTGTGGTTTTGAAAATGCTTTGAAAAAGATGCCTTGTATAGGCTACCCTTGTAACAATTCTTTACTCGAATGTTTTACAAAAGGTGTTTTGTCTTTTGAAAAGATGTTCCAAGGTTTTTGAAAGTTTGTTTTGAAAGTGTTTGTGAAGTGTGGTTTGAAAATAGGCAAGTGTTTTGTTTTGCAAGTTGACAAGTACCTAAGAGCTATCTACCCTAAAGTTCTCAAAGATTTTTTGTTATGTTTTAACCCTTTTGACCATTTAGTTCCACCATTGCATTTGGTGGACAATCTTGTATTAGGAGGTGAAAGGGACGGGCGCGGGTCATCGTTTAGACCATAATTGCAATAGTGCTAAGTATCTTTGGGCAATTTCTCTTTGAAAGGGACTTGATCATTTTAGGCAACTTTTCGAAAGCGTCATCGAGGGACTATGATCATTTGATTGTTTGTTTTACCCAAAGAAACCTAACATGCAATATGGCCCATTTATTTGAAGGCAACAAAGTGGAATACCCTAGGGGTGCAAGTGTGATATGTGTTGTCCATTTTCATGCTTGATTGTCTTGAAATTAGGTCAAACTATTTTGTTCTTTTTATTTGCATACAAACCCTAATTCTAGCATGGCATATTTAAAAAGCGTTAAAGTGCGAAAAGTAAAATTCCTACACTATTACAACACAATATGGGAAGAGGGGTACAAATGTTCAAATGGGGGGATATTTAGACAAGAAATTTAAACCTAGCTATTACATCAATTTTGGAATATTTACAAGATAATTGATTGCATGAATTAAATGGAAAATAAAATAAAGATGTAAAATGCAAAAAGGGTTCTTATATGTGTAAAAAAAAGTATTATTTATGTCAAATAAATAAAATAAAAAAAGGTATTATTTTTGGAGTTCTTGTATTTTAAGGGTAAAACCCTAATTTTTATTAAGTAATATATATATTATTTAATTTATACAAGTATTTGTTTATTATGTACAAAAATAAAATAAAATGAAGTATATTTATAAAAAGTATTTTTTTGATGTCAAATATTAATAAAATAAAAAATATAGGTATTTTTGTATTTTAACCTAAATATACTAATAAATATATATATATATATATATATATATATATATATATATATATATATATATATATATATATATATA